>CM019713.1:31434175-31724699 GCA_009760885.1 Achatina immaculata
CTATTTTTAGAGACTGGGCGGACACTGGGCCTTGTTTGTGTGGCGGTGTCAGAAAAAATCCCAACTGCTGGCACCTGAATCTAGTACCACAGGATTAGTAAACCAAGTGCCTAACCACTCAGCCAATCAGGAACTAATGCCCCTAAATAAATGAAAAAAGTCAATGGGCTGCTACTGGAGACTGGAAAACTGCACAAAATGGACACAAGTGACATAAGAAGGCTGAGGAGCAAGGTCCATGCAAAATACTTGAGTAAATGAGTGAAAAAATATTCAAGCTGTTATTTATGACACTTTATAAAAATAGGAAAAAGTGAAAAATGTTAAACATATCTGTAATACCATTAAATTATATGATACTTGTATTACTTTATGGGACCAAAATAAATGATAAGTGCTGGACACAAAAAGAGATGAAGTATTTCAGAAGCTAAAGAAAATTCATGCAAATAAATATACTTTGATGAAAAAGATGTGATACATCAACAAGCAAGACAGGTATTTTATAATACACAAATAAAGAAACATACGCACATGAAAGTACCTGATAAAGATTTCTTCTCTGTCTCTCTCATCTTTTTCCTATAGTCACCAAAAGCATTTCTCATTACTTGCCTCTTCTTCACCATGGGGGTCTTGAAGCTCTTCAAAACCTTCAGCAGTTTCATAATCTCCATGGCTGAAAACAGACACATACTCTATGTAGGAAAAATAGTGTTAAATGATATAAGGTAGTTACAGAGGGACAGCTGTATCCTAGGAGAAAGTCATGATCTGATCTTGTGAGGAGGGTGAGGAGGAGGATGTTCAACTCTCTGCCAGCTCATGTACAGCCCCATGAATGCTGCCACATGTCTGACAAGGGCCTAGGCTGACCGGCTGCAGCTGAGTGAAGTAGAAATGACAGTGGCCATGGCCTGCAGCTGAGTGAAGTAGAAATGACAGTGGCCATGGCCTGCAACTGAGTTAAGTAGAAATGACAGTGGCCATGGCCTGCAACTGAGTTAAGTAGAAATGACAGTGGCCATGGCCTGCAACTGAGTGAAGTAGAAATGACAGTGGCCATGGCCTGCAACTGAGTTAAGTAGAAATAACAGTGGCCATGGCCTGCAACTGAGTTAAGTAGAAATAACAGTGGCCATGGCCTGCAACTGAGTTAAGTAGAAATAACAGTGGCCATGGCCTGCAACTGAGTTAAGTAGAAATAACAGTGGCCATGGCCTGCAACTGAGTTAAGTAGAAATAACAGTGGCCATGGCCTGCAACTGAGTTAAGTAGAAATAACAGTGGCCATGGCCTGACAAGGACCTAGGCTGACCGGCTGCAACTGAGTGAAGTAGAAATGATTCTACTTGTCCAAGCTCAAAACAAAACAAAAGTCTGGGGAGATGATAAAAAAGAGGAAGATTAATGAATCACAAAGCTAAACAGCCATGAATATGAGACAAGGAAAAGAAAAAAAAAGATACAATTTTTACCTAAACTTCCTTTGGGTGATGGCACAGATTTCTGATGATGGATATGCTCGAGAACGTTTACTGCAAGTCTTAATAAGAAATGAGTAATCCATGCAGCTTTCTATCACAATAGTGTAGACAATGCATTAACTCACCACAGGGCAAAACAGGACATTTCTGTTAGTGAGATCCGCTCCTGTTCTTCTGATGTATGATCTCGGACAGCCATAGAACAGCCACTTATTTTCCAGGCTGGCTGTCTCCGCCCACCTGGAATTAACAATGTTTTCAGCTTCCTTTAAACTTATTTAGATTTCCACTTATTTTCTGTGATTCAAACTTTACTTTCTTCTGCAGTTCTTCACTCTTCAGTTTCACATTATCTCCCAGCTTTCCTTCCCCCCCCCCCCCACCACCACCATCTGCTTCTCTAACAACTTACAGGTGTTTATGGGCCCTCCTTGTCTCGTTTCTTCATTCTTCAGTTTCACTTTATCTCCCAGCTTCCCCCCCCACCACCACCTGCTATTCTCTCAGCCCACATGTGTTTATTGTTCCTCCTTGTCTCGTTCCTGGGCCCCCCCCCCCCCATCTCTCCCTTTCCCCACCTCTGATATCGACTGGTTGTATCTGCTTTCATCTGAGGAAAATTTTCCTCACCTCTAGGATGCACTCAAGTGTTTTTTTTTCTAGAAGGATGCCACAAATCTAAGTTTTTCATTTTCATTTAGTTATATGTGGCGTTGTGTTTGTGTATGTAATCCTTGAGAACGGCGTACACCGAAATATTGGATGTTGTATGTTTTTCAAATAATCATTCTCATCTTACTCTTATACTTTCTGCTATTTGTTTTTTCTTCACTCCCTCTGCGGCAGTGTAAAATCGTACCACACACCTTTATTTACCTTTATTACATTAACTTACCACCAACACAAACTCATTAGCACATTAACTCACCTTGTCTAGAGTCTGGTGACTGACGTTGTAAGCCAATTTCCAACTGGCCAATACACCACTGCAGTTCCTCTGCAAATCTGTTCAACTGTTGGAACAAACACAGTTCTTGAACTGATGTAGCATTAAGGCTGCCTACTGCTCTCAGCTAATCAGTGTATTATATTATACATTAAAAAATGTGCTTATCAGAATGACTTCTAATTAATTAATTTAACTCTTCTCGTGCCTAATGACTAAAAATGGTCACTTAAGGTTTGTATCTATTGTGCCATGTGACTATATTTCACTACATGGTTTGTTTCATTAAAAACCCAGTGTAATGTTTAGATTGTAAACATTTAGTGCTCATGCCCCGTGACCCTGTTCATCATGGCCGAAGAGTGTCTAGTAACGAAGGAGAAAATCTAAGTGATCGTTGTGAATTTTCAATCTTTGGTGATGTAGATAGGGATATGGACATACCCTGTGACCAGACCACTGTTCTTGAATGCATCCCATGAAGATCTAGACATATTAGATGACTGGAGAAGTAGTTAGAAGGTTATTTCAGACATTATTTTAGGGAGAATGGCACATACAGTCACAAGACAAGATCGACAGGTAGTTCTAGGCATCCCAGTTGGTACGTACTGTACCCTAGATGGTAAGTAGGACATAATTATTGTCTAAAAACATCACATTACTTCTTCATTCCTAAAAAAACTCTGCATTTATGAAATCTTCATAAATTTTTAGCTATTTTGAAACATAATAAGTACACATAACATGGAACTACTGTATTTCATTCACTTTTACAACTATACCCCCAATACATATCAAGACCCGCACCTTTACACCAAAAAGGAACGTCCGTGTTTCTTCCTGAGGCAAGGGAAGAGTTACAAAATGGTAAAATCAAAAGATCATAAAACTGGCAGAAAGTGGTAAATTGGGTGTTGAAAAACCAAAACTTTTGGAGGTAATTAATTAGCAAAATCAGTTTATGTTATAAACAATCTTGTAAAAAGCAGTCAGCAAAACTGAATGTATGCAGGAAACTCTCTACTATAGAGAGCGGAACAACAACACAACTCCTTCAGATCATCAGAGGAAGTACCCCCCCTCAGACAAGTGTTTCGGCCCTTTAAACTCCTGACACTCTAAGGGGGGTGGGCCCCTCTGGGTCATGACTCCTAGAAGTCTTGTGAGTTGTTGCTTTTTTTTGTCCCGGGATTGAGTTGGCACTGCACTTTTGAAGAGCGTCTTTAGCGATTTTAGTCACGAAGGACTGGTGTTGACCATGACAAGCGAAATTATTTATGTTCTCAATGCTTGTTTCGCATACTCCACAGCCAGCATGAAGCCTTTTCTGCTGTTTCTGAAAGGCTTTTCAATGCCGCTGCTCTTGCTTGTCCCTTTATGCCCAGCTGCTTACATAGGTCGTATGCTGATGTTGCTACGAATCCTCTCGCTCCCACTTCTACAGCTATCACTTTTGCCCTGACTCCTGCCCCCTGCCTCAGTTGCTTGACCAGGTCATTGTACTTCTCACATTTGAACAGATGTTGCTCCTCTATTCTTGTTTCGTACAGAACCATAAGCTCAATTGTTATTAGTTCTGTTTTTCTATGGAGTACACTACAATGTCTGGACACATTCTTATGTTCTTAATGGCAGTTTGGTATTCTCTTCTTCCTGGTAGGTCCGCTATCACATCCCAGTCATTTCCACTATCTAGCAGTGATGGTAAGGGAATGTCCCTGATTTCAATATTCAATGTCATACCAGCGCCTATGAAGTATTTAGGTGGGATCTCAACTCTTTTGCTGTTATTTGCTTTATCTTTTGCCCTATCTACTATGGCTACTAGTTCCTGCAGCACTCTGTTGTGCCGCCAGGTGTACCGTCCTTGACCTAATGATACTCTGCATGCTGACAGCACATGTTCCAATGTTTACTTTTCATTGCAGAGAGGGCAATTTGTGTCTTCTGATAAACCCCACTTGTATAAGTTGGAGCCCGTAGGCAGAAGGTCATAAGCAGCTCTGATGATGAAGCTAAGTCTCAAGGGTGCCATTTTCCAAATGTCATTCCATGTTAGTGATCTCTGCAGGACTTCCTCCTATGTTAGTGATCTCTGCAGGACTTCCTCCCATGTTAGTGATCTCTGCAGGACTTCCTCCCATGTTAGTGATCTCTGCAGGACTTCCTCCCATGTTAGTGATCTCTGCAGGACTTCCTCCCATGTTGTCCACTGACCTTGCTGTGCCTGTTGGACTACCTTCTGGACCCGCTTATCATCCTCTGAATTCCTTACTTCGCTGATGATCATATCCCTTCTTTCCTTACAGGAGGGCTTTAACCACCATTTGATTTCATCATGACCAAATCCCCTTTTGTTGGTCTGGGTGTACCCTATTACTTCTTTCAGCTCCTGTGTTTCCCTGGCTGCGGTCACTTCCTCACTTACTCTCCACTTTCGTCCAGTTTTAAGTGTTGGCTGCACTTCTCGTACTACTGGATCCGTGGATTCTTGTAGCATCATTGCAAGTCTTGTCTTTCCTACCTTGTATTCTTTAACCACAGATCTGAATGGTAGCCACAGTTTGTTCTTCTTGCAGTACAGCGCTACATCAGTTAATCCTGGTGGTACACCCAGCCACTTTTTTATGGATTTATTTATCTTTCTTTCGACCGCTTCTCTGTGCTGGTACTTACTTCGTAAATGAGTAGTGGCCACATCAGTTCTGGAATCAGCATGAACTGGAGGCACCAAATTTTGAACTTCCCCAGTAGCCTGCTTTTGTCTATGATGTTCAGTCCATTCTGTGCCATTTCTATGACCTGCTTCATCGCGTTTGAGTCTTTCATGGGAGCACCATATACTCTGCCAAGGCTCTTCACTGGCTCTTCCCCTACAGTTGGGATTATTTGATTTGCCTCTGCGTACGATCGTTCTATCACTTTCCCCTTTCTGAGTGACAGACTTCTTGAGTTCTTTGGCTTGAAGCTCATGTGGCACCATATGATAAGGCTGTCCAAACGCTCTAACATCTTTCATGCCTGTGCTTCACTGGTTGTTATTACTGTTGTGTCATCCATGAATGCTTTTAGTGGTGGCATCTGACATCCATTTCTGAACCTTGGGCCTTCTGCTGCTTTCAAGATTACTTGCATGGCTAGTATGAATAGTATGGGGGATATTGTACAGCCCATTGCAATTCCTACCTGGAGCTCAATCCATCTTGTAATATATCCTGATGTTCTAAATATCACGAGGAACCCTGTGAAGTACATTTTCAGCATCTTCGTGACTTCTTTTGGCACATGATACATGTCTAGTGCTAGCCATATCATCTGGTGTGGTACTGAGCCATACGCATTGGCTAGGTCAAGCCATATTACCTGTAGATCTTGCTTTCCAGATCTTGCCTGCTGAATGGAAGATAGTTGGGCAAGCTGTCTGATGATGTTCAATGTGCATGTAGGAAAATCAGCCAGTTTTTACTCTGGTTTAGCATGTCAGCATTTTGTAAAGATTATGTCTCGCCATAAATATGGTGACAAAAAAATTTCACAAGAACATTTAATTTCCATTAATGTTTGTAAAGCGTGTTTAACTTTACATTAAAAAAAACAGTATAAGGTACTGAATGCTGTATTGACAAAACTAGTATTTCATGCAAGGTGAAAGACAAGTACAGCTGTCCCTGCTTCAACAAGTCCTAGCACAATCACTGTAAACTTTCTTCAAGCAAAATTCTCTGTGCTCCCAACATTGTTGTTTCATCTCCCTGCCTGGCACTCTGCGCTGAATGTTCTTAGCAGCCAACACCATCAGAATGTTAAAACACAAGTATGGTGATTGACTGGTTGGGAACTATGTTTAGATCTGGAATGTTAAAACACAAGTATGGTGATTGATTGGCTGGGAACTATGTTTAGATCTGGAACTTCTCAGCACCCTCCACCGCCATGAGGACCAAGACAAGCCCTGTCCCTGTTAACAGTTCTAATGAAACACAGTACCATATCAGTGTGGGAACATGTTATGGCAGCTATTTTTTCAGTCCTGGAGTGCAGGTAAAAAGCAAGGAGTGTGCAATGCTCTTTAGCAGACTCCACCACCATGGGGACTATGGCAATCCCTGCCCCATTAGCCAGGCTAGGCCTGTTATTGGGGGTACCAATGGAGAGGTGGGACAGGATCTTGGTCAGCTATGGTTTGCTAACCCCAACGCTAGCTTATCAGTTATGAGTTGCTGTTTGCCTAATTGGACAGTGTCTTGGTCCCTTCTTTCTAGTATGAAAATTGCACAATTGTTATTTGAAGTACCAAGGTAGAGGATGGACAGAGTCTTGGCCAGCTCAGGTTAACCACATTTGCTCCCATACACCCTGGAAGTACTCATTAAATTTACTGAACAAATCACCCTGAAAAACAACAAAAAACAAAACACAGTCTTCACTGATTTGGTAAAAGCAACAAATCAAAGAGAAATGTAAACATTCTATGAGTAATATTAAACCTTACATCCAGTCCTCCTTCCATTACTTGCTTCCAACACTTGCCCAAGCTTCTGAAAAATGATTTAATTACTGGATTATGCACAAGATAGAAACAGAATATACAGAACTCAGAAACAGAACACAGAATTCATATACAGAAGATACAGAATTCATGAATAGGATGTATAGAATTCAGAAACAGAAACTAGCTGGGGAAATAACAACAGTTGTACATCATGATCTGAAATGAATTTATTATAAATGAAACTTTTCAACACTTGAAACTTAGTGGTAGTAAACATTTTCAAATTATTCTTAAAATTCAGTTCATCTTTTTTCACAAATACATTCCAATAATTTTCTTTCTCTTCGTTGATACTGTGGTGGATGTGTGAAATTTATTCTAAAAAAAAAAAAAAAGTATAATTTGAAATGATTTTCTTCTTCTATGCTCTAATGCAAAGGAAAGAATATTGCAGAGGAATGTATAAAACAACTGACTGTGAAAGCAGAAATCAACAGTGTGAATTATTATTGGAGGAGAAAGAACCCGAACCGAAAATAGAAGAAGTTTTATGGGCAATAAAGAATCTGAAAAATGGTAAATCATCAGGATGTGATAACAGCTAACTTATTAAAGCAGGAGGAAAGGAATGTGCAGCAATCTATCATGCACTATGTAAAAAGATATGGCATTCAGGTATTTGACCAAAAGAATGAAAAGAACTATATCACTGCCAAAAAAGGGTAACTTGAAATTATGCACAAACTACAGAACTGTTGCCCTGATTAGTCATGCCAGTAAAATTCTGTTAAAAATCATAATGGGTAGACTTTGTAAGAAAATAGAAGAAGAAGTCAATATAGTCCAAGCTGGTTTCAGGCAAGGAAGAAGATCAAGAGATCATATATTCAATATAAGATTAACAATAAAGAAATGCAGAGAATTTAATGTGAATCTATATTTATCTTTTATAGACCATTTAAAGGCATTTGATTGTGTACAACACCAGAAACTTTGGGAAATAATGGGATTTCCAACACATTTGATACAATTAACATCACTGCTGTATATAGACCAACAGGCAACAGTATGAATAAATGGTGAAACAACAACTTGGTTTGACATAAAACAAGGGGTCTGTCAGGGGTGCATATTGTCACCTTACTTATTTAACTTGTATACTGAAAATACATTGAGGAATGTTAGAGAAGATGTAGAAAAAGAATATTACGATGCCATAACAATTGGAGGTTATGAAATATCAGAGATTAGATATGTTGATAACGCAGTATTACTGTCCACAACACAAACAAGGATTGAAAAACTAATGTCAGTCCGTAAGAACAGTGTAGAGCAAAATCTCTATCTTAATACGAAGAAAAATAAATTGATGACAACTGACAAAACAAATAAGGCAGCTGAAATATGTATCAATGAGGAAAAACTGGAAGAAGTGGAGAGTTTTGAATATCTGGGATCACATCTAACTAATAATGGAGATACAATTAGGGAAATTAAAAGGAGGACATCTATCGCTCTTCAGAAAGTAAAACAAATAAAGAATCTGTGGAGAGGAACAGACAGAACTACAAAAATAAGATTTTTAAGGGCATGCATCTTTCCCATCGCAACATATGCCTGTGAGACCTGGACACTTAACAAAGCAGATGAGAAACACATAAATGCCTTTGAATGTAAATGCTACAGAAAAGTTCTTCAAATATCATGGACACAAAAAAGAACAAATATATCCGTACTGCAAGAACTTAATATTGAAGAAGGCTGGCTAGAAAGAGGATTAAAAAGAGAAAAACTTAAATATTTTGGACACATTAAATGTCATGATAATCTAGAGAAGACCATCTTGGAAGGGTACATAATGGGAAAAAGAAAGAGGAGAAGACCAAGGCGAAGATGGCTGCAAGACATCACTGATAATCTGTGAATGGACGCATCAGCAACAGGGCATCTTGCTCACAACCGAGAGGCCTACAGGAGAGATGTTAGGGAGAAAAAGTTCCGCAAGGGACATGCAAATGAATGATTGCTCTAGTGCCAGGTCATGCTTAATCTGAAACCCAACAGGTACAGTTTTCTCCAAGTTCTCGTGTAAGTCCTATCATTTCTGCTTCAAATCAAGATCCTGTGGTTGGGTCTGGATGTGTGAATCTGCTACTGACGGCCATTCATGGAGACTGTTGTGTTAAATCTGTACATGAACTGATAAAAAATATTACAACTGCTTTCTCTCTTTGGAAACTTAACTATGTAAGAAAAAAGTGTAAAACGTAAGCTACATTGTATAAGTCTAATGGGAAGTATTACTGGTGTCTGCAACACTTCGTTCGTCACATTTACAAATATAATTTACAAAAATATATAACCGGTAAAGTACTGAATACTGCAGAAATTATCCCAAAATAATTTAACTGCTTTGAAAGAAAAATTAAATGCTCTCTCACAAAAATTCCGCATTAATTGTTGTTGCTAGATTCTTCTCATGCAGGGATAGAACGTCCCAGCGGGTTTGTGAGTCCCACAACATTTCTCATATGTAGTAATCAATCATCCTGAATAAGCATGCACATTATTTATTTGAGAAGAAACTCTTTGCATACTTATCTCTTGCATGGAATTAAAATAATGTTATTTGCACAAAATTAAACACTGCCCACCCGCACTGTGTACAGACGACAAAAGAAAGATACAAGAGTAATTCCCCCTTTATGCTGAACTATTCATACGTAACCCGTCTTGCAATTTTATAAAATGAAAATTTTTTCATAAATGTTGATGAAAGAGTATTTCTGTTTTATAAAGAAAGTAATGATATCGCAGAATGATTTTTAAAAAAGCTTGAGAAAACCGCTTAGAAAGGTACATTGATTGTTTTTAATGTGAACAAATGTGATCACATATATGTAGTAGATTTTTCTCAATACAAGTCAAGGTGGGGGGGGGGGGTGGTGGTGGTGAGGAGGTGGGATTTGTTGAAGAAAAGATCCTTTGAAAAAGCTCTTTTCTATAGATATATAGAGCCAATTTAACCTGAATTTAGAGTATATATAACATTGAACGAGTTTAAAGTATACATAACATTCAATGAAATTAGAGTATCATAAAATAGTCAGGGATATCAGATGTCATTGCCGTTATCTTACTCTTTCTGCTTTATATCAACGTTTCTGTTTTTAAGCCGGATTATGCCTCTTGAAATGACTGAGATATTGTAAGGGTCGGGTTTCTATGTTTCTCATAATTTATTCTTTTCAGTTTTAACTCTTTCACTCCAGAATTCTTTCCATTGCTCTGCCAGAATAAATTCTGATGACAAATGTTGGTGGAAAGAATATGAAAATACGCCTGTGTTGGAAATGCACCAATTTTTCGTTTTATTTAGATGTTTCCCTAAACATCACTTTCAGCTATTGCTCCCATAGTTGTGCCAGGTCTAACAACGATGCTACAGATACAGAGAAAAGATAACCCAAACTTGTGGTGCATGCTTGAAGGAGAGGTGGGTTAGAGACAGATACAGATAAAAGACAACCCAACTTGTGGTGCATGCTTGAAGGAGAGGTGGGTTAGAGACAGATACAGATAAAAGACAACCCAACTTGTGAGGCATGCTTGAAGGAGAGGTGAGTTAGAGACAGATACAGAGAAAAGATATTTGATCCTGGGATTGGGAAATGCTCAGTGGCAAGCCTGTTATAATTCGCAAGGGATCGAGATTTATGGAATGACATGATATCGTACACCTGTCGGTATGGACAGTGAGAGAGAAATCAATATCTTTTGAATATAATGTGTTAAAACAGTTTAGAAAAGAGGTACGGTTAGAGAAAGAAGGAAATGTACTTTAAAATAGCGACACTCAAACGAGTGTTATCTACAAAGGAATAGTCAGTCATTTTGAATTTCCTTTGCGGAACTTTACCAACCTAACAGCGCTCCTGTAGGCCTCTCTGATGCATGCAATATGTCCTGTAGACCTCTCTGTTGCAAGCAATATGTCTTGTAGGCCTCTCTGTTGCAAGCAATATGTCCTGTAAGCCTCTCTGTTGCAAGCAATATGTCCTGTATGCCTCTCTGTTGCAAGCAATATGTCCTGTAAGCCTCTCTGTTGCAAGCAATATGTCCTGTATGCCTCTCTGTTGCAAGCAATATGTCCTGTAAGCCTCTCTGTTGAATGCAATATGTCCTGCTGCTGATGCTTCCATTCGCAATAGAAATAGTGAAAGCTAAATTGTTATTCTAACAAGAATGATGGGTATCACTTGGATCTGGATATGAATTTGCTACCGGAGAATGTCAATCCATCTTTAGCTCCTGTCTGTAGAAAAGAAGCTGTTACCTGCAGTGGTTTAAAGCTCCAAGTATTTCAGGAAGAAAAACATCACAACATTGTTATGATCCTATGGACAATTTTACTTTTCTGTTATGTTCCTATGGACAATGTTACTCTACTGTTATGTTCCTGTGAACAATGTTACTGTACACTTGTGTTTCGATCGACAATGTTACTGTACTCTTGTGTTTTTATCGACAGTGTTACTGTACTTTTATGTTCCTATGGACAATGTTACTGTACTGTTCTGTTCCTGTAGACAATGTTACTGCACTGTTGCTTATTAACTGTACTCGGATTCTGTCAGTAACTGCACTGTGCACAATTATGACCTATAATACATTTTTCACCATTATGATCTATCTGGGAGCTGGGGTCATGGACCTACTCCAGAACTTCAATACAAGCCATCGTAGTCTACTCCGTATCCTGCACCCTACGTTTGCCTCAGCATCATCAGCAGTATAAACCATCATGATCTGGAAGTAGCAGGAAGATCTGAACACGATGGACATGAACAAGATATTTCCATGACAGAGTTGCCACAGACCAGCCCTTCCCTTTCCACAGATTTCAGTTTCACAAAATTGTATACCCAGGATATGATGAGGTCTTGGGGCGGAGCTTGCAAGGTGTTTGCTGCTTATGGCAATTTGTGCTTCATAACATTTATTGCAAGTTTTTTTGTTTTTTTTTTTTTTGTGAACATGAAAGAACTATAAACTATTGATAAAAATCGAAGAATATGTTGACATATCTGGAAATAAGTTTTGAATGGGGCTTTTTAATAAAAAGTGAAGTTTCCTCCGGGAGTATTTGCACCTGTGCTGACCTCGTGCCTGAGAGAGGTTCTGTAATGAGGAGGAGATCAGAACAACTTTGGGCGTGTACAGGTAGCAAGGATGGTGATTCCGTGACTGAAAGACAGCATTTCAGAATAGAAAATTAAAGTTACACAAATTAATGTCAGTATGTTAGTATACATGTAATGTGTAGAATTGACGTATAATTATTGTCAAGGGTCAGTACAGAAGTAATATCAAGGGACAAAAAATAATTAAAGATTATAGAAGTAACGCCAGGAGTCAACGCATATTTAAAGTGTATAGTCAGTAAAGAAATAATGTCAAGAGTTAGTGTAGAAGAGGTGTCCAGAATTAATGTGTAACTGACGTCAGGAGACAACGTAATATTAATGTCAATAGTGAATTTAGAAGTAATGCCATGAAATCGACATGTAACTAATGTGAAGAGTCAGTACAGAAGTAGCGTCAAGAGACAACGTCTAATCAGTGTCAGTAGGCTATATATATATAACATATATGATATATACATGGAAGTAATGTCAAGAATTATCATAGAAGTCAAGAGTCGATGTGGAATTAATATCAATATTCTGTATAGAAGTTGCATCAAGATTAAACACAAAAATTAGCGCCAGAAGCCATTTAAAGAATAAAACTATTAGAAACGTTTGAGAAAAATTAAACACAGATGAAAATATCTGGGAGAGAAAAATCTGGAGAGGAACGTTGCTTGTGCTTGATTTCTGTGGTTGACTTTGATGGCTTAAACTGTGCGTGAAAGAATTGATGAAAGATGGCGTTTGTCAACAAAAACATAACAGATATACTCCTTCACCTTCCCAGCTTCAGCTCATCTGGTGGTCCCGTATACATGTGACAAATATTCATGTAAATATTATATATTTCCCGTACAATAACATGGGTGTTCAATGTGATATGGGATGAGGTGAATACAGTTTCAGATTTCCGAGTTTTACCGAAAATAGTTGCACTGGTTTCAAACTTACGTCAATTATCACGCAGGATAGTGTTGACGACCATGCTTCCTACATTTAAGCGATCTCTAGTGTTTCCGATTAATTCAAATCTTTTCTCAGTGTCTCCTACAAGTCCACTGAGATCTTTTCCATGTCTCCTACAAGACCACTGAGTTTTTTTCTCAGTGTCTCCTACAAGTTCACTAAGATCTTTTCCCGGTGTCTCTTATAAGTCTAGCGAGATCTTTTTTCAGTGTTTGTTTTAAATCTATTGAGATCTTATTTCAATGTCTCTTATAAGTTCACTGAGATCTTTTTTTCAATGTCTCTTACAAGTCCAGTGAGATCTTATCTCAGTGTCTCTTATAAGTCCAGTGAGATCTTATCTCAGTGTCTCTTATAAGTCCAGTGAGATCTTATCTCAGTGTCTCTTATAAGTCCACTGAGCTATTTTTTTCCCTTGGCCTTACTTCTTTTCCCCTTGATTTTTTCAGTCATGTTCAAGTTCTGCAACTTCTCGTGACGTTTCCAAGAACTTTTAACTTTTGGTTTTCTTAATTAACTTTTAACTTTATTTCTTATCCTGGAGCATCTTGTCTTGCCTTGTCTTGTCTTGTACTTTCTCCCCGTAACTGTGATCTGGTGTTCTTTGTAGCCGATGCTGTGGAAGTGCTGAGGTCCAGCATTGTATCGGTGTGAGAGCGGCTTATAGCAGTTATTATTTCAACCACTGTTGCGTATATGGCGTCCAGGAAGTCCTGGTTAATTCACATCTGTCTGGCGACCAGGAGAAGAAAATATGCCCCAAAAACTGGAGTGAAATTTGGAGGTTATATAACAATGTAGGTGTGAATTTTATATATTTCTGACCAAAGAAAATGTTCTTCATTTATATCGACTTTATCTTCACACACATCCATATTTCTGTTGTTTAGATTAGTTTTCACAAAAATTACACTTCACTAAATCAGAGGAAGTCCGGTGATGTTCTCTACATATTTCATTTAATTATCACAAATAAAATATTCGACTTAGAATTCACAACATCTCTTGTACTCAGATGCAATATGACATAATCTTCTTTGTTTCGTCGTTGAAGCACATCAGTATCAAACTATCATATTCTTCATGCAGCATTTCTCAATGTTCTCCTATTTCACAATATTCTACACATTTTATAAGAGGAGAATTCTGAACTCTGTACTATATTCCATCTGGAACACGTCAATCAGTTACACGACTAAATCACTGGACTCGAAGTTTCAAAGTCATAAATATTCCTATCACTTGAATCACTTGAAACACATCTTCAGTCTGTCCTAGAACTACTTCTTCACAACTGCTTTTCCTGATTATCTATTTCTCCAATTGTCCATCTATTATAATTGTCGTTACCTACGTCTTCTTTCTCTCTCGTGTCTTCTATGGAGTGTGTTCTCCTTCTGCCGTTCTTCTCTGATTGTCTGTCCTTCTCGTGTCTGGCTTGGACTTTGTTCACTGACAGTCCTTGTTCCTCCGTCTTCGGGGCTCCGTCCTCTGTTTCTTCTTCTTCCTCGTTCCCCTACTTGGTTCCTCTTCTTTCTTCGTCGTTCTGTTCCCTTTCTTAGTTCGTTCTTGGTTTTCCTTTTTTTCTGTCTCTTCGCTCACCTTTTTATATCTTCAAGTGCAGCTTGATCTCTCTCTTTCTCTCTCTGAACCTTAAGTGCCCAGGGCACATGGGGCTTCCGCAAGGGTTTTCCACAAATGCCTGTCCTTCGCCTTTTTTTCTGCTCTTGCCCAGGGAGCCCTCTATTGCTCAACATCCTTTCTGTTGTTCTTCTCCATATCTCTTTTGGTCTACCCTTACTTCTGTTTCCCTGTGGTGTCCATCTTAGTGCTATTTTTGGTAGTGAGTTGTCAGTCATTCGGAGCACATGTCCCAACCATCGCCAGCGTCTTTCCTCAATAATTGTTGTCATTGGTTTCATCTGCATTTCTGCTAATAAGATGTTATTTCTTATGGTGTTTGGCCAAAATATTTTTATAATTCTTAAGTGCAGCTTGATGGATTAACCAATTAACTTTGGCTCCACCCTTCAGATGTCCACTGGTTTCCATGAGCATTCTGATTGTCTGTCATTCAAGCTGCCCCGTAACTTATCTCTCGTAAGTCAATTGTCAAATGGGGCACGCCTCTAAATATTTAATTTGTCAGCTGGCCGAGTTCGGCACTTTTGTATTTGAAACCCGTGTGCAATTGGGTCACCACAAGTGTCAAAATGTCAACTCCGTCTATACAGTTGTTATTTACCTAAGACATTATCTTGCTATTTCCTGTCGGAGGTTTTATTGTATCATCGCTTTTCATTGTGTCTGCATTTTCTATTCGTCTTTTCTGTTTTGTTTACTCGTGTCAACGTCCAGTCACTGCTTTGTTATCACTGGACCATCCTACTTTCTGACATAATTCCTTTGTATTCCATATGTGTCAGCGTCACTGAATCTCGTCTTTTTCTATTCATTGTTTCCACTGTTTACTTTTGTCCGCGTCTGGTTCTAGTGCCATGGAAGTTCTATACCTTTCTCTTCCTTTCCTCTCCATTTTTCTCTGTCGCTGTTCGATGTTACTATTTTCTTTACATTATATTTTCATAATCATATTCGTTAATAATAATAATAACAACTGTAATCATTACTTACAAGGCCATGCTACAGTTAGTTGAGAGGGGAAGATTAAACTCATCTATGGGGCTATCAGAAATTCTGCCAGAAAAAGGAAGAGACGGCAGATAGGTAGCGACGTAAAGTAGGTCAAAGAAAGTTGAACTTAATATTAATTAGAGCTGAGTGGAGACACCGAGTCTGGAAAACAACGCACTGTTCCAGAGCTTTCCGAGATAGTTCATCAGAAGAACAAGTGCGTACTGCAGTGATAGGCATGTCTCGTTTGTCTTGATGGTCTTCTTCACGGAAGTGCTTAGCGACTGGTGTCAGTGGCTTCTTTGATATGTCTTTGTGATGCTGACAAAACCGATCTCATAAGAGTAAGCCAGTCTCTTCTGTATACAAGTAGAGGATATCACATCGCTTGCATATGGTAGCATAATGACAGCTGTTGTATAGAACACCCAGGTTTCAATCCTGAAATTCACGAAAATAATCCAGGAGAACTTTACCTGCATTTCTTGTAACGTCATTTGTGCCATTGTGCGCAAGCGAACTCGGGAAAAGCGCCTTATTTTCCAGACCAGTAATTTCTACCATTTTGCAATTAATAATAAATTTGGTTTCTTATAATTATTTTACATTTCCACCTAAGAGCCACCTCTTTCTATTTCAGCTACTGATTAACAGGTGTCTTATCTTAGCCCCATTCGCTTCACTGGTTTTCTCATTCTCGCCGCGATCGATTTAAAATTTATTTTCAGCAAGTTCTATCTTCATTATCTACCTGCTAGAAGGCTTTGATAGCTTCCTTGCTTAGACATCCTAAGCTAGCAGTCTTGTCTTTTGAGTAAGATAAGAAGAGAACACTGTTTTGTAGGATTAGACTTCGAAAAGGTCGTAGAAAAAAGCACTTTAGTGACATATGAGAGAAAGAAATCACAAGAGAATTACCTGGGATTCGAACCACAGCCTCCGGTAGGACAGCAGCCGTCTAGCCACGAGAGAACAGCGTATCAACGAACTACACCATCTAAAGGTAGTATACGAAAAATACATGAAAAATTAAACTTACGGTATCAGGGGTGGTAGTGTAGTTCGTTGGTACTGTTCTCTGGTGGCTAGACGGTTGCTAGTCCTACCGGAGTCCTTGGTTCGAATCCCAGGTAATTCTCTTGTGATTTTTCTTTCTCTCATTTCTCACTAAACTGCTTTGTTTACGATTTTTTCAAAGTCTAATCCTACAAATGTGTGTTCTCTTACTTTACCGTACGAAAGCTTCATTGTTTCCTATTTTTTAAATTGTCTTTTGAGTGATCTTTATTCGTTCTAAACCTTCCTTTGTTTAGCCCTCCCCATATTGTTTTATGATTTTTATTATCTGAGTGGCTTTTGTTTAGGTCGTATTTATCCGTAGGGAGCACATTGGGACCGTCTGCGCTAAAACGCCATGTTGTTTACCATCTTGTACCGTTTGTCATCGTCAATTTATCTCATTTCTCAGGCAGTCGCCCGCTTCAAATTTGTTCTCACTCACAGCTATCTGGGCGCAGTTTGTGCCAATCTTTCTTTCAAGTGTTTCTTCTTCTTCTTCTTCTGCATTCGCTTCTACCACTAAGATCGCCCCACTATCCTTCTGAATTTACTCCTGTGGTCCTCGATAGGTCCCATGGTACTCCTGTGGTCCCCGAAAGGACCACACGAGATCCACGAGAGGACCACAAGAGGTTCAGAGTATCGCAGGGCTTGAGCTTATATTCTTGGTGGGTCTCAGAAGCGGGATTGCGTGACACTGTGGTTTTCGTTGCACCAGTTTAGTCTAGAGTTGGACTTTCTCACCGTAAAACCTCGACGTGTTTTTGATTACAGTATATCCCAGCTGGGTGAGAGGTGGTTGCCCATCCAGTCCAGCGTTGGACTTTCGCACAGAAAAACCTCTGATTAGGATATGCATACATCCCCGTCTGGGTTAGAGGTGGTTGCCTATCTCGACTGCACTGGTCCACTGTCTCCGACTTCAACATTTTCTGGTCGTGGCCGCTACCCTTCCTAGTTGTGACCGGGACGGAGCTTTTGTCCAGGAGGACGAAACCTCGTCACTAGTAAGTATCACCCCTGGGTTGAGCCGGTTTAGGATATTATCACAGTATGGGCGTGTTTAGGACTAACAGACCTCTAGAGCGGAGGTACCGTGACATGCGTAGCCATCAAGTTTCACCCCCTAGTTTAAGCCAATTAGACATATTTCACCAGTATGGCTGTATATCGGACACGGCCGGCCTCTAGAGCAGGGATGCCGTGGTATGAGTAGCTGTCGCCTCGAGACCACCGAACATATCGACTAAGCTTCACTTTATTCTTTCCACGACTCTAATATCTTTTTTCGCGTTTCCTTCAGTGGCCGGGAGGAGTTTCACTCTACGCGCGGCATCCGAAAATCCCGCCAGCATTGTCTTAACCTCTGAGTTAAACCGGTTCAGGCATTTCGCCCGCGATGAGTGCACATAGGACATGGGCGACCTCCAGACCAGAGATGCCGTGATTTGACTATTGTTTACTTAGTTTAGTCCTTTCTTAAACCTTTTCCAGAGTGGTACCGCGCTGCAACCCTATTTGCACCTTTCTTCACTGGCGGGGATGAGCCCCACTCCACGCACGGCAGCTGAAGAAGCTCGCCAGCAAGCGGTAGATGAGCTACCAAACATGACTCTCATCTAATCGCCTTCGCCCCTTCTCCTGTCAGTTTGAGCAGTTCTGCTACGAGAAGGTCAGGAGCTGGACTTAACTGTCGGAGGCTATTTGAGACGCAGGCCATTGGAGTGGAGAGCGTATTCCCCACCCCACCTCCGGCTATAACAGTCCTTAGAACCTGATACGTGTTTAACTTTTCGTTTATTTTTATATGTTGTGCTGTTATTGTATGTGATCCTTGAAAAAGTCTTTCGCCGAAATATTGCATTGTTGCATGTTCTTCATTTATACGTACTCATCTTACTTTCTGCCACTCTCGTTTTTGTCCTATTTCTTCACTCTTTCTATCTTTTTGTTTTGTTTTGTTTTGTTTTTAAACTAAGCTATACACTTCTGTGTACCTTAAATCTTGAAATGTTATGTTTTGTTAGTTATGTTCTCTGATATACTGAACTATCTTATCTCCATGTCTTCCCCCACCGCTCCCTCTCTGAGCTGGTTTGATCCTAATCCACCTTTAAACTGCCCATGAGTGAGAGACGGGTCCTAGTCCTGGCAGCCTCGAGCAACATTTTCGACATATTTCTGTGTCATACATTCCCTGTGTTTTATCTTCAGCTGAATACGAGACCGTGTTAGTATTGTTATCATAATCTCAAAGCTTGCGTAGTCAAGTAGTCGTAGTTAAGCTTTATTGAACTGCCAATGTTTTATCTGTCAATAATTCGAAGAGACAAATTCTAAACAGATACGAACAAAGGGGCAACCAACTTTTTTACAATCTCTCAGAAGTAGAATCACTGAGACAGTCATATTCTCTATCCTTCCTCTACCCCCACCCGTCCTGCCCAAATAATTCTTATCTAAATCTCATAATACAATACACAAACAGACATGCGCACACACAGAGTTCTAATTGATATGAATGTCACATTTAGATGTCAGCGTCATCTATTCTGATTTAAGACTGATGCAACAAACCACAATGTGTTTATTTTCAGAACCAATATGTGATCAAAAACTCAAATCACGTGACGATCTGGACCAATCAAAACTTGTTTTCACTAATGCCATAAGACCAAGGGTATTTCTTTGTGGATTTCGTTTCGTCCTTTCATTTCTTGTTTAAATTCAGGTGACCGAGGAAAGGTCAGCACGACTGAGTAAGTTCTGGTATAACGATCTTATTGAAATGTGGATGTGTAGCTAAATATCATAAACGAATTTTCATGAACATAGTTTTATAAATGGAAACATTAGAATCTTGGTAGTGATATATAGTTCTACTTCGTTCTGCTCGTGTTTGTTTCCAGCAAATCCAGTTCTTCCTCCCTCAGTCGCTCCTTGCCACAAGTCAGTCCACTCATTAGTCATTAGTCGATATCGCTTGATCACTCAATGATTTTATCACCATTCGATGGTTCACTGACCACTCCGTGATTCTATCATTCAATGACCTGATATGACTGGCCACTCCGTGATTCTCCTATCATTCAATGACCTGATGTGACTGGCCACTCCGTGATTCTCCTATCATTCAATGACCTGATATGACTGGCCACTCCGTGATTCTCCTATCATTCAATGACTTGATATGACTGGCCACTCTGTGATTCTCCTATCATTCAATGACCTGATGTGACTGGCCACTCTGTGACTCTCTGATCATTCAATGACCTGATGTGACTGGCCACTCCGTGATTCTCCTATCATTCAATGACCTGATGTGACTGGCCACTCCGTGATTCTCCTATCATTCAATGACTTGATATGACTGGCCACTCTGTGATTCTCCTATCATTCAATGACCTAATGTGACTGGCCACTCCGTGATTCTCCTATCATTCAATGACCTGATGTGACTGGCCACTCCGTGATTCTCCTATCATTCAATGACCTGATGTGACTGGCCACTCCGTGATTCTCCTATAATTCAATGACCTGATGTGACTGGCCACTCTGTGACTCTCTGATCATTCAATGACCTGATGTGACTGGCCACTCCGTGATTCTCCTATCATTCAATGACCTGATGTGACTGGCCACTCCGTGATTCTCCTATCATTCAATGACTTGATATGACTGGCCACTCTGTGATTCTCCTATCATTCAATGACCTGATGTGACTGGCCACTCCGTGATTCTCCTATCATTCAATGACCTGATGTGACTGGCCACTCCGTGATTCTCCTATCATTCAATGACCTGATATGACTGGCCACTCCGTGATTCTCCTATCATTCAATGACTTGATATGACTGGCCACTCTGTGATTCTCCTATCATTCAATGACCTGATGTGACTGG
Source organism: Achatina immaculata (assembly GCA_009760885.1). Taxonomy (NCBI): domain Eukaryota; kingdom Metazoa; phylum Mollusca; class Gastropoda; order Stylommatophora; family Achatinidae; genus Lissachatina; species Lissachatina immaculata. The sequence goes on from CM019713.1 coordinate 31,454,857, forward strand.
CCACTCCGTGATTCTCCTATCATTCAATGACTTGATATGACTGGCCACTCTGTGATTCTCCTATCATTCAATGACCTGATATGACTGGCCACTCTGTGACTCTCTGATCATTCAATGACCTGATGTGACTGGCCACTCTGTGACTCTCTGATCATTCAATGACCTGATGTGACTGGCCACTCTGTGACTCTCTGATCATTCAATGACCTGATATGACTGGCCACTCTGTGACTCTCTGATCATTCAATGACCTGATGTGACTGGCCACTCTGTGATTCTCCTATCATTCAATGACCTGATGTGACTGGCCACTCCGTGATTCTCCTATCATTCAATGACCTGATATGACTGGCCACTCCGTGATTCTCCTATCATTCAATGACCTGATATGACTGGCCACTCCGTGATTCTCCTATCATTCAATGACCTGATATGACTGGCCACTCCGTGATTCTCCTATCATTCAATGACCTGATATGACTGGCCACTCCGTGATTCTCCTATCATTCAATGACCTGATATGACTGGCCACTCTGTGACTCTCTGATCATTCAATGACCTGATGTGACTGGCCACTCCGTGATTCTCCTATCATTCAATGACCTGATATGACTGGCCACTCTGTGACTCTCTGATCATTCAATGACCTGATGTGACTGGCCACTCTGCGACTCGCTTGGTCATTCAGTGAAACGATCATCTGCTGCATCTAATTTTCTCTTCCCCCCCCCCCCCCCCTTACAGAAAAGTTTGTCAGTTACGTTCTTTGATAAATAGCAGGATTTGAACTATATTGTCTCAATATCTTCCTCCATCCATCTCTCCCTTGGTGTGATTTGAACTTACTCCACCTTTATTCTAGCCATATCTCATCTACTGAGAGCCCATTCTCCTTCTGGTGCTACAGCATTATCTGTATGTTTCCTTTGGTTTACTTCATTCCTTGCCTGCATGTCATCTCACTCCTTGCCTGCATGTCATCTCACTCCTTGCCTGCATGTCATCTCATTCCTTGCCTGCATGCCATCTCACTCCTTGCCTGCATGTCATCTCATTCCTTGCCTGCATGTCATCTCATTCCTTGCCTGCATGTCATCTCAATCATTGCCTGCGTGTCATCTCAATCATTGCCTGTATGTTATCTCAATCATTGCCTGCATGTCATCTCAATCATTGCCTGCATGTCGTCTCCAGCTGAACACAGTTCATATAGTGTTAAGATTACTGTCACACTTCAAGCTGCTGAATATTGCATGTGATTGCTAAAATTGTTTTACTAATTTACATCTTACATCCTTCCCGTGCCGTTAAACGTCACATAGGGCTCGCATGGTAGTTCGCCAAGATGTCCTGACTTCGGCGGGTGTTTCAATCTCATCAAGGGATGTTATGTCCAGTGAGCTGGTTTCTCTTAACATTGTCAAATTTAGAATTTCATGTGGTCGACATATTTTTCTTCGACCTGTTGTGTTCCATTTGATAGCTTGTTTGGGGATTATCTGATTGTTTCTTCTCATCACATGACTGACATATGTCCATCTTCTTTATCTGATCAGCCATGAGAAAGGTTATTGTTTGCTCATCTGTCTGATCTCTGCGTTGTTCTTGAATACATTCCACTTTATACCATGAATTTTCCTTAGGCATTTGTATTTGAAAAAATCTAATTTCTTGCCTATTTCTTTAGTTGTTTTCCAGCTTTCACATGCATAAATAAGGGTGGATATCACATATCAATTTAATAATCTTAACTTGGTTTTTGTGCTTATAATTTTTGAATGCCATATGTTCTCAAGATTCTTACTAATTACTGTACATACTTTTTATAACGAAACAGCGTACTGGACATTATGACATTTATTGGGTGAACATATATTTGTACGTACATGTTATCAAAGTATCAATCTTTTATCACGTTTGTACACTTTTCTTTGTGATGTTGTATGACGTCTTTCTAAATCTTAATTTGTGAATTTTATTCTAAGTTTAGAAAACTATACTTAAATCTTACATATATCATCATCATCATCATCATCATCATCATCATCATCATCATCATCATCATTCTCAGGTACCATACCTCTCTTGCCTCAATGATTTACTCATTTTCCTGCCAGTAGTCCATGATTCACATCTTACTGGCAAAATAGGTGCAGTATAGGTTCTCTGTGATACTTTTCTCTTCACAATCACTGACATTGACTTACTGCACAAGATAAACATCAACTCAGTGTCTGTATTATTTGGCCAACGACAGGGAAGAATCGTATTTTTAAAGTGCGTTCATATTAATTTTTTTTACAGGTTTTTCCACAGTGTAACTGACTGCAGGCAGTCCCTTAGTTACGAGTGCATTGTGTTGCTAAGTCTGCTAGTAAGTTGACTGTGTACGTAAGTCGGGACAGCTAGGTACACTTCATATATAGAACGTTCTCAAAGCCACGATTCTTCATAAGCAACGTAAAAAGGAAAATACGCATGCATTTAAAGTAATCATAAACTCTTCACAATACAACATTCATTCATTTGCACGTCCCTTGCGGAACTCTGCCTCCCTAACAGCACTCCTGTAGGCCTCTCGGCTGTGAGCAAGATGCCTGTTTCTGATGCATCCAAATATAACACAATACAACAGTAAGACAAATATATGAATAACAATCAGCAACATATAACAAAGAATAACACATTTTAACAAAAATATTATTCCAGTAGTCTCATAAGAAATGAAACATTTTAAATGTAAAACGAATAAAACGAATGGAAAATTAGACTTGTTGAAAATGGATTTGATGTCCAGGCAAGGAATGCCTGGCGAGAAACCGAGTATCATGAAGGATTACGCTGTACTCTATAAAACAATCTCACAAAATGTAAACACATTAAACATAACGAACAATTAACTGATAAAAACAGTGAATAATTATTACATTTTTTAATCTTTAGGAATTTCATCAGAATGATCTCTTTGCTTTTGGGTAAGATTTTTTAAAATCTATCTATCTATCAATCTATCTATCTATCTATCTATCTATCTATCTATCTATCTATCTATCTATCTATCTATCTATCTATCTATCTATCTGTCTGTCTGTCTGTCTGTCTGTTTATCTGTCTGTCTGTCTGTCTGTCTATTTGTCTGTTTATTATAACATTTAATGAACAGTAACTCTAAAGAAAACAGAGCGGGGAAAAAAAGTTCAACAACTTATAGACACATCACACTTGCTTCGAGTGAACTATTGAACAAATTTAACAACTTACAGACACATCACACTTGCTTCGAGTGAACTATTGAACAAGTTTAACAACTTACAGACACATCACATTTGTTTCGAGTGAACTATTAAACAAGTTTAACAACTTACAGACACATCACATTTGTTTCGAGTGAACTGTTAAACAAGTTCAACAACTTACAGACACATCACACTTGCTTCGAGTGAACTGTTAAACAAGTTCAACAACTTAAAGACACATTACACTTGCTTCGAGTGAACTGTTAAACAAGTTCAACAACTTACAGAAACATCGCACTTGCTTTGAGAGAACTATGGGTTTCCTGTTCTACAGATAAATAAAGTCTGTATCCTGCATGTGTTTCACTGTTGATGTATCGTATCTGTATTTCTTGTTTTCGTTCTTATCTCCACTTCCTGAAATGTTAGAGGTGAATGTTAACAATAGCGCTGTCTTTGAGTGAAGCTTCTTGAAATCTTTACCAGTGTAATTTTCCGGATGTTGATCCATAGACCACTTCAAGATATCAACAGTGGGGGAGGGGGGAATGGAGAGCTAGAAATGTTTGGGGGGAGGAAGGGTGGGGGGGCTAGAAAGAGGTGGCGGGAAATGGAGAGTTAGAAAGAGGGGAGAATAATGGAAAGCTAGAAAGAGTGGGAAGAATGGAGAGCTAGAAGAGGGGGAATGGAAAGCAAGAAGGAGATGGGTAATGGGCGGCTTGAAAGAATGGGATGGAGAGCTAGAAAGAGGGAAACAGAGCTAGAAAGAGGGAGGAATAGAGAGCTAGAAAGAGGGAGGAATAGAGAACTAGAAAGAGGGAGGAATAGAGAACTAGAAAGAGAGAGGAATAGAGAGCTGGAAAGAATGGGAAGAATGGAGAGTTAGAAAAAGGGATAGTGGAGAGCAAGAAAGAGAGGGGCGGCGGGTATTATTGCTTTACGGACTTATAAATAACTGTGTGAGATTTCATTTGTTATTATTGTTTCAAGGACATGAATAACTGTGTGTGATTTCAATTGTTATTATTGTTTTAAGGACTTATGAATAACTGTGAGTGATTATATTTGTTATTATTGTTTTAAGGACTTATGAATAACTGTGAGTGATTATATTTGTTATTATTGTTTCAAAGACTTATGAATGACTGTGTATGATTATATTTGTTATTATACTATTGTTTCAGCCTGCTTGTCTTTAGCTCTCTTTGGTGAGTACAAGAAATATTTCTCTAAATATTTTTTAAGTTAAAAATTAGATAAGAATTATGTTACTGGGTTTTTTTTTAAATGTCAAAATTGTGTCTTAAGATGATATGCTTGTGGTAACATTCACATTCACATAGTGATTCGCTTGGCTTTTCACAGCTACAGACTGTATGCATGAAACTCTCTGTTACTGAGAGCAAGTACATAACTTCTCAGATCATCAGAGGAAGTATTTCTTCCCCAGATTTTCCCTAAACAAAGTACCCAAACCATGGCTGAGACGAAAGCTATGACCTGGCTCGGGTCACTAGGGTACAGGCAAGAATGCATCTTGAGTGACTCGATGAACATTCAGTTAGCTGTCCAAGGAATAGTGGTTCACATCCTTGCAGATGTCACAGATCCATGTAGTGACTTTCACTTTTGTATCAGGCCATGCTAGTAGTGTCAGGGGACATTGAGGAGCGGATAACCTGGCTAAATCATAGAGGAACTTCTTGTCCTTGTAATTGTACGAACTCCCCGTAGCTGCGAGCTGGTGTTCTTTGCAGCCGATGCTGTGGAGGTGTTGAGGAACAACATCGTGTCGGGGTGGGAGCTACTTTTCAGTCCCGGAGTACAACTAAAAAGCTGGGAGTGTGCAATGCTTCTTTAGCAGACTCCACCACCATGGGGACCATTACTTTCCCAGCCCCGTTAGACAGGCTAGGCCTGTTCCTAGGAGTACCAACAGAGAGGTGGGACAGGGTCTTGGTCAGCTCTGGTTCTCTAACCCTGACGCTAGCATATCAGCTGTGGTTCGCTAACCCTGACGCTAGCATATCAGCTATGGTTCGCTAACCCTGACGCTAGCATATCAGCTATGGTTCGCTAACCCTGACGCTAGAATATCAGCTATGGTTCGCTAACCCTGACGCTAGCATATCAGCTATGGATCGCTGATTGCTTCATCGGACAGGCCTCTTCGCCTTTGTCATGGAAGGACAGACAAAGGATCGAGCAAACGTCATTAGTGCTATAAGAGAAGGTGTTGGAGTTAGCAGGAATAACTTCTGACACATATGAGAAGTCGTCGATGTCAAGAATGAAAGAGTTTGAGGGGTAAAAATTGGGCTGACAAAAAGTGACCGACTAATCAAGAGCTGTAGACAGATGATCAGCCAAGAAAGAACGGGTGTAATCATTTACTGTAAGCTGTGTGAGATACTGAAGAGTAGATCGGAGCGTCTATGAATGTGTTCAGAGTGAATAAATAACTACCTAGCTAACTAAATAACTAACTAAATAATTAACTAAATGACTAATTAACTAGCTGACTAACTGGCTCTACGTTCATTTTCACGAAGCCTAATATATATCTTTCTTAAAAATATGAACTTAATTTCTATTCATATTCTCATATATAACGTTTATATAATGGATTCATAAAGTGCGAATGTATTCATTTTGAAGGGCCTACCATTGCTGTGTGGATTTCCACAAGTAAAGTTTTCAAAGCTCAAAGGCAGTCCATTCCTACCTGATTTCTTGTGTCTTGTTTAGAGATCAACAACCTGTAACGTATTCCTTGCGTCTTGCTTAGATAAGTGGTCGACAACTTGTGACTTATTCCTTGCATCTTGCTTAGATAAGTGGACAACAACTTGTGACTTATTCCTTGCGTCTTGCTTAGATAAGTGGTCGACAACCTGTGACTTATTCCTTGCATCTTGCTTAGATAAGTGGACAACAACTTGTGACTTATTCCTTGCGTCTTGCTTAGATAAGTGATCGACAACCTGTGACTTATTCCTTGCGTCTTGCTTAGATAAGTGGACAACAACTTGTGACTTATTCCTTGCGTCTTGCTTAGATAAGTGGACAACAACTTGTGACTTATTCCTTGCGTCTTGCTTAGATAAGTGGACAACAACTTGTGACTTATTCCTTGCGTCTTGCTTAGATAAATGGACAACAACTTGTGACTTATTCCTTGCGTCTTGCTTAGATAAATGGACAACAACTTGTGACTTATTCCTTGCGTCTTGCTGAGATAAGTGGTCGACAACTTGTGACTTATTCCTTGCGTCTTGCTGAGATAAGTGGTCGACAACCTGTGACTTATTCTTTGTGTTATTTTCCAGATCAATGGTCGACAACCTGTGTCCTATTCCTTATGTCTTAATTAAATCAGTGGTCGGCAACCGGTGTCTCCGGGGTACACATCAGATACTACTGTGTCATTATTACCTAATATTATGTATACATCTTTTTAATAGTCTTATATGGGCTTATATATATATATATATATAGGTACTGTTACGTTATTTTACACTGTTTTAATAGCTGTACATGAATGTCGCCTGTCGGTCACTCACAATTTCCCATAGAATCTACCTGAAATGGAGGCCAGTATCAAGTATTACTGCCCACAGCACAAAAAGGAATGGAAAAACTAATTATGTCAGTCCGTAAGAACAGCGAAGAACAAAACCTCTATCTTAATGCGAGGAAAACTAAATTGATGACAACTGATAAAAGAAATAAGGCAGCTGCAATATGTATCAATGAGGAAAAACTGGAAGAAGTGGAGAGTTTTGAACATCTTGGATCACTACTAACTAATAATGGAGATACAATGAGGGAAATAAAAGGAGGCCATCTATCACTCTTCAGAAAGTAAAATAATTTAAGAATCTGTGGAGAGGACAGACGGAACTACAAAAATAAGATTTTTAAGAGCATGCATCTTTCCAATCACAACATATGCCTTTGAGACCTGGACATTTAACAAAACAGCTGAGAAACACATAAATGCCTTTGAATGTAAATGCTACAGAAGAGTTCGTCAAATATCATTGACACAAGAGAGAACAAATATATCCATACTACAAGAACTTAATATTGAAGAAGACTGGCTAGTAAAGAGGATTAAAGAGAGAAAACTTAAATGTTTTTGACTCATTAAACGTCACGATAATCTAGAGAAAACCGTCTTGGAAGGGTACATAATGGGAAAAAGAACGAGAGGAAGACCTAGGCGAAGATGGCTGCAGGACATCGTTGATGATCTGTAAATGGATGCATCAGCAGCAGGACATCTTGCTTTCAACCGAAAAGCCTACAGGAGTGCTGTTAGGGAGGCAAAGTTCCGCAAGGGACATGCAAATGAATGAATGAATGAATGAATGGAGGCCAGTAACATCACAATGTAACGGCACGGGAAGGATGTAATATTTAGTTCTTGACTTATTCATAAATATAATAGCAAAGTATTTCTTTCCCATTTTTCACTTACAGTCGTACAAATGGGATCCAAAAAGACACTGCACCCCTTAAATAATGTAACTCAGCTTCAGATCCCTTCATTTATGTCTAACATGCTACCCGTGCTACCTGTGCGTGTTAGATATAAGAAAAATTAACACTTTTTACATATAGCACATTTTAAACATACATGCATGCAGGAAACTCTCTACTGTAGAGAAGGGAACAACAATAAAACTCCTTCAGATCATCAGAGGAAGTACCCCCCCCCCCTCAGACAAGTGTTTCGGCCCTATTAAACCCCTGACACTCTAAGGGGGTGGGCCCCTCTTTGTCATGACTCCCAGATGTCATGTCAGTTGTTGTTCCTTTTTTTTTCGTCCCGGGATTGAACTGTGATCAACTGGCGCTGCACTTGGAAGTGGTTTAATGATGTAGTTATGGAGGACCGGTCCAGGCTGTGAGAAACGAAATTATTAAACTTCTCAATGCACGTTCCACGGCCAGCATGAGGCAATGTTCATGATCAAAATCCTGTAACTACTTTGTGATCAAGGAAATATGTATATAATAGCATTACGAAAGAAACCAGGTGGAAAGAAATGTGATGACCACCGGACTATCAGCCTCTCATGTCACATAACAAAGCTACTTCTGGGAGTCATTATGAGAAGAACAAGGACAAAGATAAAAATGGAAATAGCAGATGAACAGTTTGGATTTGTTGAAGGAAAGGGAACACACAATGCCATTTATGCTTTACGAACACTAACAGAAAGAGCTTTAGAAGTACAGAAAGATCTCTACTTATGCTTCATTGATTACACCAAGGCATTCGACAAGGTGAAACATAATGAAATTATTAAAATGCTTGAAGACATCAATATAGACGACAAAGACCTGAGGATTGTAAAACATCTATACTGGCAGCAAGAAGCAGCAATTCGAGTTGAAAAGAGAAATGGAAAATATCAACCTATAAAACAAGGTGTGCGACAGGGATGTGTACTATCTCCAGACTTTTGTTCTCTGTATAGCGAGAATATTCTAAGAACGATCATTACATAACCAGGCATAAAAATTGAAGGATACATCATTAACAATCCTCGGTATACTGACGACACAGTACTGATAGCTGAGAACCAACAAAACCTGCAAAATCTCTTGGATAAAGTCGCTAAAGGAAGTGAACAGAAGGGACTTACTTTAACCATAAAAAGACATAGACTATGGTTATATCTAAGAAACAGAATCCACCAGAATGAAGTATAAAACTAAACGAAACTATTCTAAAGCAGGTGGAGAAATTCAAATACCTTGGAGCAGTAATAACTTCAGATGGGAAATGCAGAACAGAAATTAGGAACAGAATAGGCCAAGCAAAGACTGCATTTCAGAGAATGAGAAACATATTAGCCAACACATCCTTATCAATGAATGTTAGAAAACGAGTACTAAAATGCTATATTGAACCTATATTTTTATATGCAAGTGAAATGGACAATAGGCAGGTCTGCACAAAAATCACTGGAAGTACAGAAATGTGGCTTATTAGAAGAATGTTATGAATTTCCTGGACAGCAAAAATAACTAATGAAGAATGCAAGAGAAGAGCTGGAGAGACAAACAATCTTGTCAATACAATAAGAGAAAGACAATGTACTTTCATAGGACATGCAATGAGAAAAGGGGGCATTGAAAATATTATAACACCAGGAAAAATAGAAGGAAGAAGATCAAGAGGAAGACCAAGAGAAATGATACTGGACAGTCTGACGGGATGGTGTGAGAGGAGATCACCAAGTGAGCTGATGGCCTACATGAAGGATCGGGTATTCTGGAGAAGCATAATAGCCAACATCAGTCGGCACGACACCTGATGATGATGATGATGATGATGATGATATATATATATATAATGACAAGACAGAAACGTATCACACAAGACAACGTCAAATTGGAATAACGAAAAGCGTGCACCACGACGACAGAGAACAATCAAAGTACACGAGAAGTGACATCGCGCTGTCTCTCATATTAAACTTTACAAGTGCTTCAAATTGCTCCCTTTCAACATAAGGCCTCACAAAATAGCATTGAGTAAATAGGACTATTCTTCTACATTATTTCTTCACTAACTTTTCTACATGTACAAAACTCACGAGTCATCATAAAAAAATCAAGGAACAAATATTTCTACATCTACAAAACTCACGAGCCATCATCATAATCACAGAACAAGCATTTCTACAACTACAACTCATGAATTATGATCAAAATAACTCAGTCTTCACAAATGCACAAAAGTGATAATCAAATGAAATGAGCAAACTCACTTCATCATATCATGAAATTACATCAATACGCATGAAAACATTGTGACATTTCTACGCATGAATCATGAACACAAAAAAATGTTAATGTGTAAAAAATCAGTGAGCATTACATTTAATATCTGATAACATACATGAGCAGTGATTTTTAAAAAATGTGAGCTCACTAACACAAAGAAAAAAAGCAAGTTCGACGGAAATAACGACAAAATAACAAAGTATCAAAGGCCACTTACAATAAACACAGCAATGGCAATTTCAATGGAATAAATTTATCAACACAGCAAAATGTCATGATCAAATAATGATGATCTGTGATGCACACTTAATACTTCTATGTGAAAAACTGAAAACATCTACAGTTCACCGAAAACTTCTTCACCACATAAATCACGCGCTGTACTCTTTACAACAAAACTTACAGGTAATTCCCCATAAAACGCACTTCAGACATACGACAACTTACATCAGCTTGAGGGAGGCGCAGGTGGAGATCCTGGCAGTAAACAATTTACAAACATATTACATTTTGTTATAGGAGACTGCGCCACAAAATGAGGAGTGATGATAAACCCCACAAAGTCCACAGCCACCTGCTTCTCATTGTCCAACAAAACAGAAAACATTAAACTAGAAATACAAGGAAGAGAGCTTACACAGACAGAACGGCCAACATACATCGGAGTGAAACTGGACAAGAAGCTAGCTTGGAAGCCACATCTGTTAGACAAGAAGCTAACCTAGAAGCCACATCTGCTAGACAAGAAGCTAACATGGAAGCCACACCTGCTAGACAAGAAGCTAACCTGGAAGCCACATCTGCTAGACAAGAAGCTAACCTGGAAGCCACATCTGCTAGACAAGAATCTAACCTGGAAGCCACATCTGCTAGACAAGAATCTAACCTGGAAGCCACACCTGCTAGACAAGAAGCTAACTTGGAAGCCACATCTGCTAGACAAGAAGCTAACCTGGAAGCCACATCTGCTAGACAAGAAGCTAACTTGGAAGCCACATCTGCTAGACAAGAAGCTAACTTGGAAGCCACATCTGCTAGACAAGAATCTAACCTGGAAGCCACATCTGCTAGACAAGAAGCTAACCTGGAAGCCACACCTGCTAGACAAGAAGCTAACTTGGAAGCCACATCTGCTAGACAAGAATCTAACCTGGAAGCCACATCTGCTAGACAAGAAGCTAACCTGGAAGCCACACCTGCTAGACAAGAAGCTAACTTGGAAGCCACATCTGCTAGACAAGAAGCTAACCTGGAAGCCATACCTTCTAGACAAGAAGCTGACCTGGAAGCCATACCTGCAAGACAAAGAAAACAAAGAAATTAAAAAGTTGTGGTCAAAAAGCTGGCAGGCACAACCTGGGGAGCCAACAGCAACATACTAAAAAAAAGCATATGTGGGCACCATAAGGCCAACACTCGAATATGGCATGACAGCCTGGGCCACAGCCTCCAACACAAACACCGCTTGCCTAACAAAAGTGCAAAACACTGGCCTGTGGCTGATCGCAGGAGGAATGAAGAGCACTCTCATCACGGTGATGGAGAAATACACGCAAACTCAACCTCTTGAGGTCAGGCGCAAAGAAAAACTAATGATCCACAAACAAAAGTTAATACGCAGGACAACCCACCCTATGAACAAAAGAATTCAGGAGTTCACAAAAGATAGAGTGAAAAGAACCAGCTTCAACCATCTGACAACACAACTGCAACAACACTATAAAGACCTCTTTCCCACCTCTCATGAAGAAACTGAAAAACTCCAAATTGTGGAGGAGCACAGTCACTGCTGAAAGATAAACAGTCCTCACAGAGGTACCAGGCATACAAAAAAGGACTACCTAACAAAACTTCAGTGAAATCATTGACCCAGGATTTGATTGACAGCAAGTACAACCCAGCTGAACGGACACATGTGTACACAAAATGGTCTACAGAAAAAGCAGTAAAAAATGGAGGTGAGGGTGTTTACACAAGATACACAGATGGGAGACAAACCAACACGATCTTCGCGACGGGAAAGATTTCCTCCAGCTACAGTGCAGAAACAATAGCCCTCCTTGAAGCCCCAAGAACATTTAAAACAGAAAACCAGCACCCACCACACAAAATAGCCTTCCTCACAGACTGCAGGACACTTCTGGAGTCTCTAAAAACAACAAAGAACCCACAGGCAAACATACATAAAATCACAACACAACTCAAGCACCTTACACTGTCAACAACCGTGGCCCTACAATGGGTACCATCCCTCTTTATTTAGCTGGCAATGAAACAGCTGACAGCCTATCCAAATATGGCAGCAATCAAGATCAAACAAATCACCCAGTAAACACTAAGAAGCGAAAACTATAATCCGTAACCAGTACAGGTCTGAATGGAAAAAGCAACTGAAATGAAACAATGAACCAGATCCAATACATCATCTTCAAAGACATCAGCAAATGGGTCCTCCTCCGCCTAAGGACAGGCCACTGCAGACTACAAAGCCACCTGCATCGACTTAAAACGCCGCATACAGACGATTGTCAATGTGGCAGTGGAGTCCAGACTCCAGAACATATCTTTCAAGACTGCACAAGCCATGCGAACCTGAGGCCTGAGGCATGGCCCGATAACACAAGCTTGGGGCAAAAGCGTTTGGACTCCTATAAGGATCTGGGGAGGACTGCGGTCTTTGCCATGTCGACAGGGATCCAGGTATGATGTGACCAACAACCTTGAACGTAGAAGAAGAAGAAGAATATCACATTAATATCCATAATACACATTACGAAAACATGCTCCCTTACTTTCCTGGCCATACCTCGAGGACGATAAAAAGATGAAATGAACTTATCACCTACACATTACTGACTGGACGATACCCACAAGTCAGTTACTTGCCTATACGAGGCGCTTACTTTGACCTTTCCGGCCGGCCGCTCCCAAAAAGCCACACCAAGCCACCTTCACAATATAGCCAGTATGGTCCCACAAAGAATACTTAGATCAATTCAAACCATTAGTAAAGTCACAAGAAATTCCGAAAGAGACCACATAGGCTGGCTCAGGAATGATGTCCATCATTGTCATTGGCTTGTCCGCCACGTCATGATCTTCAGACTCCGGAAAGGTCACACAAGGCTTAGACATCACACGTATAACAAGCTGAAGATAGTTAGATATCACATGTATAAAACGTTGAAGATAGTTATATATCGCATGTATAAAACGTTGAAGATAGTTAGATATCAGTTCTGTAACAAGGTGAACATAGTTAAATATCACATTTTAACAAGGTGAACATAATTAGATATCACAAGTATAACACGTTGAAGATAGTTAGATATCACATGTATAAGAAGCTGAAGTTAAACTGATGTTAGACTGAATAAAATCCAGATCTACCTTGCGTATAAGTAACAAAGAAGACACTTGTGACAGTCACCAGAGGCGATCTAGGCAGATCGATGTCTTCTAAAAACTAGGGAAACTGCAGTTCTGCAGGTATATGCAGGGTGACGCTGGAAAATCTTCGCAGAATAAGACACTATGTCCAACTTTGACATCGACACATGACAAAGAGAAAAAGGATCAGAATGGTAAAAAAACTTATATACTCGGTAATTAGATAAGTTAGATGGATAGAGCACAATTTATTAACATAATGAAAGCAGCGATTAAAGATACCTGCAAATCAAAGAAGATCAATATCAGGAACAAAATTCTATACTTAGTTTGACTACTTATTCTATGCTAAGTTTGATTATTTATGCTATATTTAGTTTGATTACGTATTCTATACTTAGTTCGATTACTTACTCCATACTCAGTTTCATTACTGTGTATCAGTGGTTCTAGAAGTTGGCTTATTGTCCCCTGGTGGGAGGAGGCGGTGAGTAGATACAGGAGACCGATGAGACACGAAGAGCGGTAAGGAGGTATCAAAGTTAAATGAGGAAGCAATAATCTGGGGGTATTATCAGCAAGTATCTGTGGTCTAGGAGGATAGAGGGCTGCAACCAGAGGACAAAGTTTGAGAACCACTGTGTTAAATCAATTAATATCTTCCTTTATGATCATAGTATGTGCCTCTTATGTAGTCTTTGTTTTGTTTTCGTGTTGAAGGGAATGTCGTGTGCGGTCAAGGTACAACGATGATTTCAGCCAGTGACGGTAAGTTGAGCTTTAGAACTGTTGTATCTAAACCTAAAATATCCAGCTAAAACCTTGTGAGGGATCTCTTTGATATCTTCCTGGAGTTTTGTTCTTTTGGTTGCTGTTGTTGTTACTGGTGTTGGTGGTGTTCTGCTCTTGTGGTTGATGTTGTTGTTATTATTGTTGCTTCTGCTGTTGTGGTTATTGATGCTGCTGTTGTCTTTTCTTCTGTTAATGTTCTTGTTGTTATTGTTGTTGTTCTTTCTATTATTTATGTTTGTTATTGTTACTGTTTTTGCTGCTTTTATTATTGTTAAACTCTCTTCACCGGCCAGTAAAATAGTACTTGAAATTAACACGAAAAAAATAATGAAACTTCACATTAATCAAGAAAGAAAAATATACGTAGAAGGGACAGCTGTTGAAGAAGTCAACCACTTTGCATACCTTTGTCAGCTACATAGACCAAGATGGAGACTCCAGAAAGGAAGTTAGAATTGCAATAGTAGCATTGACCTTAAAAAATCTTGAGAACATGTGGCATTCAAAAGGTATAGGCACAAAAACCAATTTAAGATCATTTAATTCAGATGTAATATCCACCCTCATTTATGCATGTGAAAGCTGGAAAAAAAAACTAAAGAAATTGACCAAAAAAAAATGCCTAAGGAAAATGTCTATTATAAAGTGGAGCAAATTCAAGAACAATTCAGAGATAAGACAGATGAGCAAACAACAACCTGTCTCATGTGTGATCAGAAAAATAAGATGGACATATGTTTGTCACGCGATAAGAAGAAACAGAGAATCCCAAAACAAGCTTATCAAGAGGAGCACAACAGGCTGAAGAAAAAGAGGTCGACCACGTGAAAATCTAAAGAGGACATTGTTAAGAGAGGCCAGTTTAGAAGACATAAAATCCTTTGATAAGGTTGAAAAGGTCACCGAAAACAGGAAATCTTGGTGATCTATCATGCGAGCCCTGTGTGATGTTTAGCGTCACTGAAAGGACGTGAATGTAAGATTATTGTTATTGTTGCTGTTTATGTTGCTGCTGCTGTTGTTATTGGCGCTGTCTTGTTGTTGTTAGAAAAAGATTACAGACTAAAGTCGGTGTTTTAATTATTATTCGAGTAGACGTGAAATCGCTGCTTTACTGGTGTTAGAGTAGCTGAGACTTTAATGTTTTAACACGTTTTAGAGTAGACGAGCAAATAACACTTGAAACATGTCACAAATGTAACCAAACATTTTTTTACATAATTAGTTGACAAACTAAGGCACTAAGATCAGCAATCATTTCATACATTATCTAAGAATTTATTAATTTGTATATAAATGCATTATTTCTCTACATTACCACCAGAGGAAACAATAAACGCCTTGCACAGCGAAGCACACAATATGAAGAAGTGTACTTACAAACCCGGTGATACCTGCAATGATTTGATTACAAAGATAGAAACCGCAACGGTCTTAGCAAGTGCTTGCGAGTGAGTTGACCTTAGTTCTGTGTTGTTTGTTTTCTTTCTTGATTCTGTCCCTACACTTGAAGATCTCTGCTTTCCTTTTAGGATAATCTTCTCTGATCTCTGGCCAGAAATTAGAGTAAACCAAAGGTGTTTATTACTATAAGATATAACTTAGAGAGGACACGGGGCCCCCTTTCATTACTGTATTACCAAAATAAGATATGACTTGGAGAAGCCACAGGCGCCCCTGACTGGTGTAGTGGTTAGTATTCTTATATTGTAAGCAGAGGTCGGTGGTTTAAACCCGTCCAGAGCTCCTTCTTCTGGAGGCGAGGAAAACACAAAAAAGAAGAAGAAAGCCAGGTTTGATGATACCACATTATCCTCCAGGTCAGAAAGCCAGGTTTGATGATACCACATTATCCTCCAGTCAGAAAGCCAGGTTTGATGATACCACATTATCCTCCAGGTCAGAAAGCCAGGTTTGATGATACCACATTATCCTCCAGTCAGAAAGCCAGGTTTGATTATACCATATTATCCTCCAGGTCAGAATGCCAGGTTTGATGATACCACATTATCCTCCAGGTCAGGCTTGGGCAAACGTTGCTCCGCGGGCCAAAAAGTTACTCTTTCCACCTTCAAGCGGGCCACATACTTTTAGAAAAATATCAGACTTAGAAACGTGACAGTCTAAAGATGCTCATAAATAAATGTAATAGAACTGAATTATTTATAAAGTGTTGACTTATATTACATGATTAAGTTAACAAGCCAGGTTATTGCAGTTCTACAGTGTAAAATCAGTGTTGTTATAGTTTCTACCAAATCATATGTTTTTTAAAGATTCTACCCAGGATGGCAATGAGCTATTAAAAAAGTATTGGCAGGAACTGTCAAATTGCTGTCATGTGATCTCAGGCAGACCTGATCAGGAGTTGTATAAACTCTAAAACATCGGTGTATATGTCTTTGAAGATAGAAAAGAATTATGTAATTACTTCTTATATCTTACATCTTTCCCGTGCCGTTAAACATCACATAGGGCCCGCATGGTAGTTTGCCAAGACGTCCTGTCTTCGGTGAGCGTGGTTGAGTCAAACGTTCGTCAGTGTCTGACTGCTGCACGCAGGCAAGCAACATGGTATATACTTAGCTGTGTTCCCAGACGTACGTAATGTTAATAACGATGCAACTTCACTCTTCGTCCATAACTTTCCATGGCTTTCTACCATCGCTCAGGCAATGCAGGAAGTCCTTTGTAGTACCACTTGGAAGGCTTTAAGGACAATAATTCTCTCTGTTGAATGAAGTGAATTCCCGCCCTCGAAGGAAGTAGCGCGGAATAGAGGGTAGGCAGAGAGTGCAAGGTTGGTACTATACGTTGGATGGGGCACGACCTCGATTCTCTCCAATTCCGTGAGTTGCCCACAGGCCATGTTGGAAGTGTTGCGCTGCACGTTGTCGGGCTGGAGAAGTAGCCTCGTGATGAGTGCCGGGTAATGGGTGCACATAACATCATATGGTCGCTTCAGCTGCTCAGCGCACAGTTCCCGTCCACGGAGCCACCAAATGCAACTAGTTCCCTGTGCAGGGGACCCTCGATATTCCATCTGATGCAAATTATAACCTTCTTCTCGAACCGACCTCTTTGAACAACTGTCTCTGCCACGTGGCCTGGCTGTAGCCATTGGTTACCTAAGCTGGGTTACCGAAGGAAAACCCACTTTTCATCCCCAGTGACGATACGGCGGATAAACTTTTGTCACATCAGTGTGTCAACAGCTGGCGACATGTCACATCAGTGTGTCAACAGCTGGCGACATGTCACATCAGTGTGTCAACAGCTGGCGACATGTCACATCAGTGAGTCAACAGCTGGCGACATGTCAACACGTTTCTGCACTTGTTGGGGGGGGGGGTGGGGTGAGATCGTGGGGGACACGTCGACGCTGTCTGCTGCTGGAGCGGAGTTCGTGCAAATGCTGAACTGTGGTGTCCTGTGACGGGCCGAGCTGGGCTGACAAATGCTGAACTGTGGTGTCTTGAGAAGGGCCGAGCTGGCTGACAAGTGTCAAGAACTGGTAGTAGGACTGTGTTCAACAGCTTGGCGCATGGCTTCATCATTGGTTGTTGAGTGTCATCCTGACCTGGCCATGTCTTTGATGTCGGTGTTCCCAGAACTGAAACTTTGGAAGGACTTCCTTGCAGCGCTGTCATCAACTGTTCCTTCCCCTTCCAAGCTGCAGACTTCACGGCAGCACCAGACACAACCACCCCTTTCTTCCAATATTGTCTCGGCAGGACGCGAACGGTAACTTTGCTGTCCGCCATATTTCCTTCTGCTTACCAATTATCTCACAATTCACTGGGTAAAACTGGGTATGCATGTTTTCAGAATAAGCAACACATGACGTCAGCATGACCTTACAACTGCAGGACAAAACGGTTAAGACGATAACCTTGACAGAAATTAAAGAATTGAAAAACGTGACGAATTTTTGACTCGCCGTATTATTTCAGCGCCGTCAAGGGGTTAGAAAATTGCCTAAACACAAAATGTCAGAATGATGCCGACCCGATGAAAGCAGTCAAAAACATGAACAAGCATTGCGGTAAGTAGCGCCATACTGTTCATTGTGATCTTCTTTATTATAATCATTGAGTATGTTGTAATCTTCTTTATTATAATCATTGAGTATGTTGTAATCTTCTTTATTATAATCATTGACTATGTTATAGTCTTCTTTATTATAATCATTGACTATGTTATAATCTTCTTTATTATAATCATTGAGTATGTTGTAATCTTCTTTATTATAATCATTGACTATGTTGTAATCTTCTTTATTATAATCACTGACTATGTTTCCAAAACACATAGAAAGCACGGAAAGAACTGATACCAGGGTTGATTGACATGTTCGCGGACTAAAGTATAAATACTTGAAACACACAATTGATATTAAGTGCATTTATAGACCAGGTTAATGTGAGATTAAAGACCACATTTCAAGAAATCAACTGCACCCAGTTCTATTTTACAGGCTACTGAAGTGGTAAGGGATGTCAGAAACTGAGAAAATGGGTATAGTTTCTCATCGAACAGTCATTCGCTACCTCTGCATCAAGGGCTTGTCATCCAAGGAGATCCATGAGGATATGTTAGAGGGGAGAGTTCCCCTTCTTACAGCACAGTGAAGAAATGGGCAGCTCAGTTCAAACATGGAAGTCTGGAATATGATCCCCGTCCAGGAAGACCAAGAACGGTAACCACTGATGAAGACACCTGCAAATTGCATGACATGATAATGAATGATCGACGACTAACTGAGCGGTACATTGCTACTGAGATGGGCATCTCCCAGAAACGTGTTCATAACATTATTCACAATGATCTTCAAATGACAAAGATCTCTGCTCGATGGGTCCCGAAACTTCTTGGAGTTGATCACAAATGACAGCGTCTCAACATGTCAACAGACAATCTTGGCCATTTTTTTGCAGATCCTGAAAAGTTTCTTCAGCAATTTCTGACTATGGAAGAGACTTGGGCTCATCATTTTCAACCAGAAACCAAAGCAGTGGAAACATCATGGATCCCCACCTCCGAAGAAAGCAAGGATAGTTCTGTCTGCAGTCAAAGTGATGGCTTGCATCTTTTGGGATTCAGAAGGTGTGCTATTGGTAGCAAGGGCAGAAGGTCACCGGGGCCTATTACGCTAATCTTGTGAAGCAACTGTGGGTCAAACTGAATTAAAAGCATCGAGGGAAATTGATGAGAGGAGTCATCTTTCAGCAAGACAATGCTCCAGTTCACAAGTCGGCGGTGGCAATGGCTGCCATTCATGAATGCGTCTTCCAGCTTCTTGAACATCCTCCTTATTCCCCTGATTTGGCCCCTTCGGACTATCACCTGTTTGCCAAGCTCAAAAAAGAGCTCATTTGTCGCAAATTTGCTTCAGATGATGACGTCATTCATGCTGTAGACCACTTTCTACTGCCACAAGATGCTGACTTTTACAAAGAAGGGATCCGTATGCTCCGGGATCGCTGGACTAAGTGCATAAACTTGCAAGGGGACTATGTTGAGAAACAAGCCAAAAACGTTGTCCACAAATAATCCGTTGTACCTTAGGCCGCGAACCTATCATTCACTTCTCGTATATGGAAAACAGTGATGAAATCGTTGATGATTCAAGAGAATGAAATATATATGATGTTATCGCATCTGTGGTGTTATTGTATATTATTTTATTACCTAGAAGTAATGGATTTATGCATGAAAGTTTTGTCTGTCATGACATTTTTTTCTCTTTTTTTTTTGACTTCCCTTTACCAGCCAATCAGAAGTTCGTCTTGAAACATACATACATACATGCATACAAACAGACAGACAGACAGGCAGGCGGGCAGACAGACAGAGAGATAGATAGATTTTCTCTCTGTATATAGAAGTATAGTTCTGGTTAACTAGTTTTACTATTTTTTTGCGATATTGTACAGACAAAGCTGGGGGGAGCGGAGGTGGCTGTTCTCTGGCGCGTGTGTCTGGACTGGCCCTGCTGATGTCGGCCATCTTGGCGCTCCTGTGACCAGACTTCAGGCTACGACAGAATTCAAGGACAAGATAATCGTGGTTCTGTTAAATCTCCCTCTCTCTCTCTCTCTCTCTCTCTCTCTCTCTCTCTTATCTTAAACTGCTCTTACAGACACCGAATACAATTAATTGTTTTCTGAATATTCCCGAAAATTTTGTTTAGTAGATAGTCATTTATAATGTATGTAGTTACTTCTGTACTGAGTGAATGTTTAAGAGCGAAACGTAAATGTTATATTTTATTTTATGTCTTTCAGCTTCAGTGTTAGTTATGTTTGTTATATGAACAGCATATTTGTAAAATGTCTGGAATAGAGTGAAAGATGTATGATAAAGGGCAGAATGTCAGACGGGCCTGCGTGCCCAATTCTTAACCCTTTTGAAATAAAGATCAATCAATCAATCAATCAATCAATCAATCAATCTCTCTCTCTCTCTTTCTTTGGTTGTCCATAAGCAAGTATAAATATCTGCTGATGTAGAATATGCGATGATTATCACCTTATGCACAAGCCTATTTGAGGTAACAATGATAGTATAGTCCAATAATAAAGGTAGATAGAGGTGTATGGTGTAGATTTACAAAGTGGCAGAGAGAGAGTGAGTAAAGTGAGAAAAAAACAAATAGAAAGAATGAGAATGTATAAACGAAAAGCATACAACATCCGATATTTCTGAATGAGCCTTTTTCGAGGATTACATGCACAAACGAGACAAAAAGCATATAACTGAACGAAGAACTATATTAATATGGCCTCCTCCAGAAGTAGAAAATAAAGAAATGCGTGTCCACAAGAAGAGACATAGAGACCACGCGAAGCCACACAGAGGATAAGCCGATAGAGCCAATATTAAAGAAGAGACGGACAAAGGGAGAGAAACAGTTGGGGGAAGGGGGAAGGGGAATAGAAACATGATAGCCGCTAGAGGAGAAGATGACGGGGAGGTGAAGCGGAGAGATAATGAATGAAGAACATAAACACCTGCAGGGAGAAAATGTGAAACTGGTGAATAGGACAAGACCCTATAAACACCAATATGTTGCCAGAGAAGAAAAGAGGGTGGCGGTAGGGAGGGGTAGCTAGGAGAAAGAAAGTAGAGTAAAAAGGGGGGTGGTTGAAAACTAAAGAAGTTACAGAAAGCTGAAGATATTGTTAATTCCAGCTGGGTGGAGAGAGCCAGTCTGGAAAATAAGGCGCTGTTCTAGGACCATCCGAGATCGTACATCAGCAGAACAAGAGCGGATCGCACTAACAGAAATGTCCTGTTTGCCCCTGTGGTTGCTAAAGCAAAAATGTTTAGCCACAGGTGTCCAGGTCCTCTTAGAAATATCATTAAGATGTTGACGAAAACGATCTCCTTAGCTTAAACCAGTCTCCCTTATGTACTTCATACCACAACGTTTGCACATAATAGCATAAATAACATTGCGTGAAGTACAGGTGAAACCCTCCTGAACTGACAACGTGGACGTAGGGAAGGAGATCTGGCTAGCCTCGACAACAAAAGGGCAAGTGTTGCATCCACGGCGTCCGCAACGTCTGGTAACATAAAAAGTGTCATGTGTCTTAAGATGACTACGAATTAAAAGGTCCCTGAGGTTCTTGTCCCGTCTGTAGGCTACCAATGGGGATTCCCCAAAAAGTTCACGTGTCTCAGGCTCGGTCTGGAGGAGATGGAGATGGCGAAACAGTATGTTTTTAACTGCCAAGCTATGAGGGTGGTACGTGAGTACCAGTTTAACTCTGTCCGAGCTACAGTGCGGTTTATGGGTGAGGGCTTGTTGCCGCGATATATGGCTAATGCGGTTCCAAGACGACGAGAGAACATGTTCTGGATCACTCCCTCTGCCTCTCTGTAAAACTACACCATACACCTCTATCTACATTTATTATTTAAACCAGTTTTACTGCAGTCGCCATCCCTTTTATTAATATAGTCCAATACTTGTTATCTAGGTCGTAGAAGTCCAAGATGTGTTGCGAGAATCACACAGTAAAGACACGCTGGTAAAAGAGTCTAGTACATATTCAGTGATCGTTTGATACTGGCGTGCTCTTACTTAGTCCTATGTGCTCAAGCTGATGCACAAACATTATATAAGAAATACGTTTTTGTTGTGTTTTTTTTTTTAGTTTTTTTTATTATCAGTAAAATGTTTCTCCTTTTCTGATCTTCAAAAATGTTTACTTTCAATGTCACCCATGGATCCAAGATAACGTACTCATAATGATCAGATTATAGATAAGTTTGTTTTGTTTTTTAGTGTTTATGTTTACAGTTTCTTAATGATAAGAAAATGAGAGTTTTTATTTCTGCTTAGTTTAGACCACATGTTGCTCATCCTGGGAAAAAGATGTTGAAACAATGCCTCACTATTTCTTTGGCTCTGAGTTGTTTTCCTGCTAATTCATTTACTAGTCTACGCACACACACACACTCACGCACACACACACACTCACACACACACGCATGCACACACATACAAACACGCATACATACATGCACACACATACACACACGCACACACACACTCACACACACGCACACACACGCACACACACGCACACACACGCATACACGCACACACATGCACACACACACGCACACACACAGTACTAAACAGCCCAGAAATACATTTTATCACACGCACACCCGCAAAACACAGAAAGGCCTACCACAAACATAACCAGACAAATTCTCACCTGAAAGCCCCAGGGAAAAGAAAGCACAAGGAAGATGCAGAAACACCTGGCCAAGGAGTCTTGAAACAAAAATTTAAAAAAAGATCGGTTACGCTTGGAGACTGATAGAAGAAACTTGGCAAGATAGAAAGAAGAGCTCTTGTTGGTGACATTTTCTCCAGAGATGAGCAAAGAAAGTGAGGAAGGAGAGACAGTCGTATGTTTTATTTCATAAAATAACATTAAAGATGTCCTAAACTTGTATAATTACATATTATTTTTTTAATTACAGTGCGTATCTCTGGAATATATCCATTAATTGTTTAATTACAGTGCGTATCTCTGGAGTATATTCAATAATTGTTTAATTACAGTGCGTATCTCTGGAGTATATTCAATAATTGTTTAATTACAGTGCGTATCTCTGGAGTATATTCAATAATTGTTTAATTACAGTGCGTATCTCTGGAATATATCCATGTACCTTTTTAATCAGATAGTCTATATCTACAGATTATAGTCTATATACATATTTTTTAAACTCTTGACATGTTCAAAATATTTAGCTCTTTTATTATTTTTCCCCTATTACAAAACACACTATTTAAAAAAACCCCGTCATTGTTAATATATCATGATATTGATTCTTCAGCTCTCTCAGCTGCTCCATCTTACCGATGTTATTAAAATTAAAGGACGTTAATTCTACTGCAGTAAAACAAGGAAATCAAACCAAACAAGCCATTAGTCAGGAACAAATTAATAAATAAAAATGACAGGCAGGCAATGAAGCTCTCTTTTTAACACTGATCTGAGGGCGAATTATTCTTGTCTTCTGTGTTCCTTAAACTCACGGGGCACGAAACCGTAGACCTGGTGGGCAATGTGACCTTCTGCGAGACTAAATATACTAAACTAGAACAGTTTTAAACTTTCTTCTTGAGACATCCCCACGTGATCCTTAGTATCCCAGGTTTGAGATTAAATGTTGTAGATTGTTTCCAGGGCAAGCCATCGTCTTCACTAACCTTGTACGTCTCCACTTTGTCCTCATTAACGAAGGCTAATAATTCTTAGTAGAAAGTTTGAGATTAAGAAAAGAAAAGGGTCTCATAAAGCAAGTGTCTACCCGTCGCATAACTTCCAGTAAGAAGATGATGATAACAATTAAGTACGTCTGTGCTTGCAGTGATTTTTCTCCATTTTTGGAATACAAGAAAACCAACACCAAAATGCTTTAATTGTTTAAATCTTTTTTAACCCTTTCATATAATATGTAAAGAATAGCCTCCATAAACTAAACTTACACTGCAACATTGTCAAGTTCACCTTCATCAACGAGATGTTAATAACGCAACTTGCGAGCTCTCAAGAAATGACCAGAAAAGAAATGGAAACTTTAATTTTAATATTTGATAATCGCCAGACCTTTCAGACTAAAGACAAAAGATGATTTCCTCCATTTTTCCTACAACTTTGAGCTAATCAAGACTCGAGAGTTAGTAAAAGGCTGGTGAAATTTATTGCAAAAATTATCAGCTGTAAAAGAAACATACAAATTCGAACCTTCCTTTATAGAAACGGTAGTTGTATCTAACACGCACAAACACACACAGACAAAAACATACAATGTCTGGGCTTGAACTTGCAACCTTTCCTTCCCTGAATGTACACTTTACCACTGCACATACTGCTTCTACCGTTAAAAAAAAAAACAAACTAATGAGATCCTTGTATCAGCAAAACCAACATGCTAACCATGTCCCCTCACCAGATTTGTTCTCTTCTGTGCTGCTTTGTCTTGCCCATCACATGACGCCATTACTCTTTTTTTTTAAACTATGATGAAGAACAAGTTGAAATATTGATATTCTCTGTCGAAATACAAATGATTCCCCTATAATATTATCAGAAGATTAAATATATTTTTCATTAATAATTAACGCATGTTTTTATAACTGATTCATAAAATCTTATTTTCGCTTTTTTGTATTGTTTTTGTTTGCGGTACGATAGAGCAAGCGAATGAAAAAAGAACGTTAGGTTCAAAACAGGTGAAGATTTGGGCACACAGGCAGGCATAGAGAACACACTCGCAGACAGCCACAGAGAACAAACACGTAGGCAGCCATAGAGAACAAACACGTAGACAGGCATAGAGAACAAACACGTAGGCAGCCATAGAGAACAAACACGTAGGCAGCCATAAAGAACAAACACGTAGGCAGCCATAGAGAACAAACGTAGACAGGCATAGAGAACAAGCACGTAGACAGGCATAGAGAACAAACACGTAGACAGGCATAGAGAACAAATACGTAGGCAGCCATAAAGAACAAACACGTAGGCAGCCATAGAGAACAAACGTAGACAGGCATAGAGAACAAACACGTAGACAGGCATAGAGGACAAACACGTAGACAGGCATAGAGAACAAACACATAGACAGGCATAGAGAACAAACACATAGACAGGCATAGAGAACAAACACGTAGACAGGCATAGAGAACAAACATGTAGGCAGCCATAGAAAACAAACACGTAGGCAGCCATAAAAAACAAACACGTAGACAGGCATAGAGAATAAACACGTAGGCAGCCATAGAGAACAAACGTAGACAGGCATAGAGAACAAACACATAGACAGGCATAGAGAACAAACACGTAGACAGGCATAGAGAACAAACATGTAGGCAGCGATAGAAAACAAACACGTAGACAGGCATAGAGAACAAACACGTAGGCAGCCATAGAAAACAAACACATAGGCAGCCATAGAGAACAAACACATAGACAGGCATAGAAAACAAACACGTAAACAGGCATAGAAAACAAACACGTAGACAGACATAGAAAACAAACACGTAGCCAATCATAGAGAACAAACACGCAGACAGCCACAGACAACAAACATCCAGACAGGCATAGAGAACAAACGAAATAGTTCACTTTCATGGGATGAAGAATCTACGAGAGAAAGTGAACAAGTAACTGCACAATGTCGGGGATATTTCAGTGACTTAGAATATCTGCAAGAAATATTGCCGATACTTCCCATACTGCAGTCCCACCCTGACAGATGTACCTGCTTTCTTCATACAGAAGGCAGAACGCCTTTTCAGTTTTCCTGTTCAGACTCATTTAACATAGTTTTAGTACTTTCAGAGCATAGCCTAACATAGTTTTAGTACTTTCAGAGCATAACCTAACATAGTTTTAGTACTTTCACAGCATAGTGTAAATATGAATTAATTTGACTAGTTATTATATGGCATCTCATACTCACATTCAGCAAATGTGCTTGTTGGAAAGAGAGTTACGAGTATGGAATAGTTAGTAACGAATGATTAATAGTTGAATGGTTAAAAACGAATGTTGAATAGTTGATAACGAATGTTTAATAGTTAGTAACAAATTTTATTAGATCTTTTCAAAAGAAAACATAACCAGCTGACAAAAATAGCACTAAGATGGACACCACAGAGGAATAGAAGTAAGGTTAGACCAAAAGAGACATGGAGAAGAACAACAGAAAGGATGTTGAGCAATAGAGGGTTCATCTGAGCAAGAGCAGAAAAAAAGGCAAAGAACAGGCATATATGGATAACCCTTGCGGAAGCCACATATGCCCAGGGACTTAAGGTACAGAGAGAGAGAGAGAGAGAGAGAGAGAGAGAGAGATTTTATTTTTAAAAAACTCACAAAAAAAAACTAGACCAAAGAAAGCTGACTTCTTGTACATATCACAGAACTAATACTGTGATTTATAATAAGAAGAACGAGACAGACTAAAGATGAGTATAAACGATGACCAATTTGTTTTTAATAAAGTGAAAGGAGCAGATAATGGCACTTTTGCAATAAGAGCTCTGACAGAGAGAACTTGAAAATTAAAGAAAGACATGTGTGTATGCTTCACTAACTAGATCAACACATTTGACTAAGTAGAACGTGGTGAGATCATAAAAATATTAGAGGATATACATTTTGATGGCAATGATCTGATAACAATAAAAAAATGTATTGGAATCAAGAAACAGCCAAAAGTGTAAACAGTCTGATAGACAAATATCAACCTATTAAGCAAGGATTTAGACAAGGTTGTGTTCTCTCAAGAGAAGCGTTCTCACTGTACAGTGAAAATATGAGATTACAACGTGAACAACCTACAGCATGCAGATGATGCTGTACTAACAGGCAAAAAGGAAAAGAGGTTACAGAAATTATTAGATATAGTAGGAAAGGAAGTGAGAAAGCAGGACTCACTTTAAACAGCAAGAAAACAGTGACATTGGTTATATCACGGAAGAAGAATCCACTTACATGTCAAATTATGTTCAGGAGCAATCTTGAGACAAGCGCATGCATTTCAGTATCTGAACACTCGAGTAATCATCAGATGAGTAACCCACCTGTGAGATCAAGAATATGGCAAGCTAAAACAGCGATTAAAAAAAAAAGAGAAACATCTGGTGCAATGCATCTCTGTCACCGAACATGAGAAACAAGAGCTGTAGAAACCTTCATTGAGCCTGTTCTACTCTACTTGGGGGGAGGGGGGCCGGGGGTGATGTCCGATGAAGCAAACAGCGATCCACAGCTGATATGCCAGCGTAGGGGTTAGCGGACCATAGCTGACCAAGACCCTGTCCCACCTCTCCGTGGTACCCCCAGTAACAGGCCTAGCCTGGCTAACGGGGCAGGGATCACCATATTCCCCATGGTGGTGGAGTCTGCTAAAGAAGTATTGCACACCTCCCCGCTTTTTAGATGTACTCCGGACTGAAGAAGTAGCCGCCATTTCCTGCTCCCACGCCGATACGATGCCGTGCCTCAAAATCTCTACAGCATCGCCTGCAAAGAACACCAGCTCGCGGTTACGGGCAGTTCGTACAAGTACAAGTACACATACAAGCACAAGTACAAGTATAAGCACAAGTACAAGTACAAGTGGAAATGAGTCATAGGCAATGAACAGATCGATGCAAAAATCACTAGAGGCAACAGAGATGTGGATCTTTTAGGAGAGTGTAAAGAGTACCATGTACAGCTAAGACGACAAACATGGAGTATCTGACAAAGGCAAAGGAAGAAGGAAACCTAAATAAATCTATGAGACAACCACAGTCGTCGTTCACTGGACATAAAATGAGAACAGGTGGGCTTGAAAACATCATAACAACAGGAAAGATAAATGAGAAGAGAGGCAGGAGAAGACCAAGATAAAACAAAAATCAAGGCCAGTCTGACCCGATGGCACAACAAAAATCAGCAACGTCGCTGACTGGAAATACCAAGGACACAGACCTGTAGGAAAGCCAACTCATACTAGCAGTGGTGATGATGATGATGATGATGATGATGACTTGTACTTTTTACTTGTACGAACTCCCTGTAACTGCGAGCTGTTGTTCTTTGCAGCCTATGCTGAAGCGATGTTGATGCACAACATCGTATCGGCGTGGGTTATAGAGGCTACTTTTTCAGTCCAGGAGTACAGCTAAAAAGCAATACTTCTTTAGCGGACTCCACCACCATGGGGACTATGGCGATCCCTGCCCCGTTAACCAGGCTAGGCCTGTTACTACGGGTACCACGGAAGGTGGAACAGGGTCTTGGTCAGCTATGGTTCGCAAACCCTTATGTTGGCATATCAGCTGTGGGTCGCTGATTGCCTGATCGGACAGCGTCTTCACTCATATGATGATGATGATAATGATGATATGATAATGATGATGATGATAATGATGATGATGATAATGATGATGATGATTGATGGTGATGATGATGATGATGATGATATGTAACAGTAAACGTGTTTCGCACGTCGAAATATGATAACTGTTTTTTTAATCTGTCTGTCTCTTTGTTTATTTTTCTTTATCTGGTTTTCATTGTTTATACGTTTTGTATTTACGTTTATCTATCTGTATCCACTTCTGTCTGCTATGTGTGTGTGTATTTTGTTTATATGTATTTATTTGTTGGTCTGTATTTTTACAATAACAAGTCTGGCTATACATTAGGTAATTATTCTTATAAAATACGAATTTTAGAAATATAATATATAAAGATCACCACATAATGATACGTCAAAATAAATATTCAATAGGTTTACGAGAATTAACTTATTCAACATTAGGTTCTCGATATCATCGCGAATGAGATACTCCAACAATCGCTCCACCACCTGTGCCAGTGAATGTCTCACAGAGTGTTTA
The DNA here is from genome assembly GCA_009760885.1 of Achatina immaculata. Taxonomy (NCBI): domain Eukaryota; kingdom Metazoa; phylum Mollusca; class Gastropoda; order Stylommatophora; family Achatinidae; genus Lissachatina; species Lissachatina immaculata. The sequence continues at coordinate 31,484,014 of CM019713.1, forward strand.
TAGATGGTCTTTCACATCGGTCCTTAATGATGACTCACCCAGTGAGGACGTGTTTTAGGAACTACAACAGTCCACATGCGAAACTAGTCAGCGTCGCTCACGGCACGAACTCCGTAGCTAAGGCGCCAAGCCGAGCCAGGACACACAAAGACCCTCACAGTTCACTACTGACCGAGTAGACCTAACGAAGAATCATCAATGCTGTCTGGGCGAAGTTCGCAGCTCACAGTGATGCCACAGCACTAAACTCAGTAGCTCGGCACACAGAACCGAGCTCCATCTTGACATCAATGACGACGCTATTGCAGACACGTGTATATGTTTATGTTCACATCACACTCCTTCAGACAGCGAAGACCCACAGCAGATTTACAATAAGTTATAACTCAAAGTAGAAATTTAGCAAATAAAATAAACAGTTAACAAATTCCACTTTTCACCTTTTTCATGATATGAGCAATTTAAAATATAACAGTATCATAGTTCATTCCTAATAGTTTTTTTTTTCAATTTACCATTATCGAACATTGTTTATTATTCGTCTTAATCATAGAAACTACATTGTTAACACGTTTATGTGTGGATGATCTTTCGGTTATAACTTGTAGCATGGCCTTGTAAGTAATGATTATAGTTATTATTATTAATATTATTAATGAATATGATTATGAATATAATATAGGCATAACAGTAACATCTAATAACAACGGAAAAAAGTAAATAGAAAAATTAGAGCAAACAAACTTCCTTGATACTGTATGACTAGGCGCTGACACGTGTAAACATAATATAAAAGACGAATAGAAGAAACAGACACAATGAAAAGCGAAGAAACAATAAAACCTCCGACATGAAAGAGCAAGATAATGACTTATGTAAATGATAATTGTATAGACTTAATTGATGCAGACTGACACGCATGACACCTATAAGGGTTAGGAAACTATTAGGACGCTATTGCACACGGTTTTTAAATAAAGGAGTGTCCAACTAGGCCAGCTGACGAATTAAATATTTAAGGCGTGGCCTATTGGACAATTGACTTACGACATATAAGTCACAGGGCAGTTTGAATGACGGATAATCAGAACTCTCATGGGAAATAGTGGACATCTGAAGGTTGGAGCCAAAACACTTATTGGTTAATCCATAAAACTGAACTTGAAGATAAAAAGGCGAGCAGAGAGACAAAAGAGGACGTAGAGTACGGAAGTACGGAAGAGGACGGAGATCCAAGACGGAGGAACAAGGACGATCAGTGAGTAGAGACCGGTCCAGACATCAAAGTAAGGAGCACGAGAAGGAAGAAGCCCCCTAGAATAGGAAGTCCAGAGGCTAGCGGACAAGTGAGGGGGGTCGTCAGAAGTAGACACAGAAGAGAAGAACAGCAGACAGAGAATCAGGAACAATCAGGGATAATCAGACGACCAGTGAAGAAAAACAGACAGAGAGGGAGGATAGAGTAGATGATCGTCCGACCAAAGACGGTCAGTAAGCGGAGGCCGATTCAGACGGCAGAGGAAGACTGTCAGAGAGAATCAAACAGACAAAAGAACGATCGGAGAAGAACAGAAGAACAAAAAAGAGAACGGGACGCTATAGAATCAGAAGTAGTATTAGACTGAAGATGTGTTTAAGGTGGTTCAAGTGATTAAGAAGATTTGCAACTTTTGGAACTTCGAGTAAAGTGATTTTGGACGAGAAACTAGTTGACCACGAGTTGCCGATCTGATATAATACAAAGTTTAGAATTCTCCTCGTATCATGGCGGAGTATTTTGAAGTTCAAAACATTGACGAAATGCAGCATGTAGAATATGATAGAGTTTGATATTGTGAACAAATGATTAAGTGATTCAAACCAACTGATGTTGTCCACAATACATCTTGAACTTATTTGTCAGAATTAAGTAATGCAGTGAACATTTCATCAAACTTTCTCTGATCTAGTGAATGTTGTAATGCGTGTGAGATCTTGATGTGTTATGATAAAAGGAGAAACTTGATCATCTTCAAAATTCATCAATAATATGATAGTTCACACCATGGCAGCGTTATAAACTGAGGCATATGTAACGAGTTATTGAGAGACAAGAACAGTTTCGTACCGGCAAGTTCTTATCTCTGGCCGCGATTCTTCAAAATATAAAACATAAACAAAAGTATGAACTCATTCTTTACCTTTATTTTGTCACAAACGTTATCCTGTTACTTGTACTTTCCAGTAAACTTTCAGCTGTTATTGTTTTCCTTCATATAACTAAAAAGGAAATCCGTGGGTGGTTTCAGCCAATAAAAAGAAAAAAAAAAGCATTATGTGGTTTTATTTGAAATGATAGAAAAAGGAAATTGGTGGTTTCTTTGAGCCACAAAAAAATATTCATGGTTTGTTTGAACCACATAAAAGGATTTTTTTTTTATAATGAACATTCTGACATTGATCTATATCGCAGAAACGAACATTTATATTAAATATTTAACAAAAGATAAGAAAGAATTAATAAAGATAAAATGATAACAACAGAACCGAATTCACGCAGAGTTAACAAACATGATTTCCTATATTGACAGCTTGTATCTGTTATCTTCTTAGCAGATAAAACGTGGCTGTGATTACTATGGAAACAATTGTAAACACGCAGACACGTATATATATATATATATATATATATATATATATATATATATATATATATATATATATGCACCTGTAGCAAAGCACAAAGAAGCAGAAGACTTGAATGAACATGTAAACGCAATAAAACCATTGATAAGCTGAGCTTCAGACCAGAACGATAGAAAAGCTGCAGGAGGGTTAGCAACACAGACGGGGAGCATTTATTTGGTTCTTTAAACGGATACACAGTCTACAGATTCCTGCCTTTTCCTAGATATGTCTGCCACTTTTTGTTTAAACGTAGATCAGTTATAAGTAACAACTTCTTCTGCTTTGCATCATTGTATACATGAGCATATACATATGCTGATGTATATTTTGAAGAGAAAGATCTAATCCATTTTATCTCTTTTATCATTACATTCAAGATCATTATTATTATTATTATTATTATTATCTTATTATTATTAAATAAATAGCGATTTTAATTCCTGTTGTTTACTGTTTACAGGTTGTACTTTTAAATGCTTTGCCTCTTTTTATTTTTAATTCAATATGGTCATGTTATAGCAGTATTCTCTTGGCTAAGGAATATAAGCAGTATTGGTACTCAGGAAACAATTAATAGAGTGAATGCCCTTGTTTGAAACGTATTTTGGTTGAGTGCGTAAGCGGGGTTCTTGAGATAAGCGTGCAGCATGGAGAAAACTGAGTGGCTAGGGATAGTATAAATACCACTCACGATGAGAAAAGAGAGGGAGCCTTACTTGTTTTTTTTTTGCAAAAAAGAACCTTACTTGTTTTTGTTTCAGAAAAGAACATTACTTGTTTTGATGCAGATGGAGTCTCGGTTAGGTAGAGTTTTCAGTTGTAGCAGTTTTTGGTAGTTGAGACGCAGGATTTAGTTTTTGAGATAGCTGAGGTTGTTCGGGTGGAAACGTTGTAAATAAGGATTTTTATTGTATAAGTACATTGTAAGGTTTTCTCCCATATGGCGTAGAGGTTTCTCACGCCGGGCATTGTCATTGTAACTTCTTCCAGCCTGATGGGCTACGTTTCCATCCTCATAATTTCACCCCTCATTTTTCCCATCAATAAACTTGTGTTGTCTGAATATAAAAACTAAACCACTGGCTTTGTTGAAAAAACTCTCACTGTTTGGCGAGTTGTGTTATATGGGAAGACTGCCAAGCTGTTAAGTTGATGTATCAGTATTATTCTGTGGAGTTGAAAGCCTGGGAGTCTTGTTGGATTTTCTTAGTGTGTAACAGAGAAAATTAGTTTCTTAGCGTGTAACAGAGAAAATTAGGTTGTCTTATAGCACCAACAACATGAAGTAATTTCTGAGATGAAAGGAAAATTGTACTCCACAAGAAGACTAATCACCCAGTAAAATACGAATTCAGCTGAGTACAGTAAATATAATATGCCCTCAGCGCCAAAATACTACTTTAATGTGACCGAATTAGCCAATCAGTATCTCTGTGTATGACTATTCTTCTCCAGCTTTCCGAGCTGTTAAGGCTGATTGTAAAAGCTGGCCTCCATTTCTCTCTGTTCCTAAACTTCTCTCTCCAGTGATGACTATGCACGATATAAACATTTTCTTAGGTACCCCAGGTGTGTCACTTTCTGTTCATCCCAGGTTTAGCACTTCCTTGCCATAACGTGCTTCATGTGGGGTCTCACTAGACACCGGGTCGGTGCGTGGGAGGAAACTGATCTGATGGCGAATTATTCTTGTCTTCTGTGTTCCTTAAACTCAAGAAGATTGGTCACGAAACCGTAGAACTGGTGGGCAATGTGACCTTCTGCGAGACTAAATATACTAAACTAGAACAGTTTTAAACTTTCAGAAATAGTTAATTTTTTTCTCCTTGAGACACCCCTATGTGATCCTTAACATCCAAGATTAAATGTTGTAGATTGTTTCCAGGGCAAGCCATCGTCTTCACTAACCTTGTACGTCTCCACTTTGTCCTCATTAATGAAGGCTCATAACTCGTAGTAGAAAATTTGGGATTAAGAAAAGAAAACGGTCTCATAAAGCAGTTGTCTACGGAAAGAGATGACGATGAACTCGCATAACTTCCAACTCCTGCTGCTGGAGACGTTGCATGCATTTGCAAACATCACAGATTATATCTTTATCTGATCGCGCACCGGATTATATGGGTACAGTACTGAGGAAAGCTACATCTGATTATCCTGTAATCTTCAATTCTGGCTCAGCTCAAGAAGAGATAATCATGAAAATCCGTAAGGAAATAGTTTGTGACATCCTTACTGATATTTGTGATTATATTAATAAACTTTGTCATCCTTAGTTTGATAAACAAACGCCTGTTTGTAAGTCCGACCAGATAATCATTAGAACAGTGGTTCTCAAATTTTTTTTTCGGAATGGGGCACATTTTAAATCCAAAATTCTGTCATGGCACACATGAGTTCTTAATGATGGACAGCTATTAACCATATATTTTTAGCATTTACAAAGATTTCATATACATTAACTATACTCTCTGAACTTTGGTTTCTAAGTCTCATCCAGCATCATTGTGGGTCTTCCGACAGGTAATATATACAGATGTCTCAGTGTCTCGGAACAGTAGAAATGTTTGGGGTTGTGTTGTCTACTGCAGTCGAATAGAAGTGGCACTGGACTCGGGAGACTTTGAAGTCAGCACATGCAGCACGAGAATGGAAAATGAAGCTGTGTCAGTGGCAATGGAATGGCTAGCTTCCCATGATGTAGTTCATGGCGTCATTGTGACGGATTCCCAGAGTATGCTTCGTCAGATTGAGAAAGAATTGCTTCGAAAAGAATGGGTTCTTCTCTTAAGTCTGTCAGTTATGACGATCCCAACTTGGCTTTACTGTCCAGTGCACGCGGGAGTATATGGCAGTGATATATAATAGTATATGTGATTTTTTAACATAGAATGTTAGATAAGTCATTCTGGAATCTAAAGGTTAGATAAAACCAAAGTTATGTCCCACAGAATGCGTTAAATACTTGTTTACATTTCATTCCCCCTACAGCCAGCAACAACAACAATAGTGAATCTAGTATGTTGTAGGATTCTATTGGCATCGAAGTCTTCTTGACGTTAGTAGACGCCTGGAATCATATATGTTGTCTTGCTGAAGTAACGTCGTGTCGTGTTATTTAGAATTGTCAGTGCTACTGTTTTCCACTCATCGACATCGCCATTATGTCACCAAATAAAGCCATTACAATCTCCACAGTTGCTACTTGCGTTGCCACTGAGTGATTGTCTGTACCTGGGAGAGTTTGTAAGCACACACCCATCAGACGCCAAGCAGGCACTAAAGCCGACAAGGAAGCAACGACGAAAGAGATGGACCTCGATTGTTTGAAAGAGGAAAATCTTGATTGTCTATTAATACTGTGGAGTCAAATTACAGTGGAGGTTTAAGCTCAGAGTCACTAAGACATAATACTAGTGAAATGTAGGGCAGAGAAGTCACACATAGGAAATAAGCTGGCATAATAAACAGAACAGAATTAGCATAGTGTATAACTAATACTACACATATAAAAAAAGGTGGACAACTAGCACCAGTACTGGTTTAGATGTGGCAAATATACTGGATAAGTTTAAATAAACGACAGACTGAGAATGGATAAGGGGGAAAATTGCTAAACCCCGCACAGGAAAGATTGCGGGAAAATGAAGAGCGGGAATGGAAGAACAATGTAACTGTGAAAAGATTGCTGGAGCTAGGACATATTAAGAGTGCTGGTAGGAAACCTGAACTGTGTGGCAGAAAACACATCGTAAGAACTAACACTTGATGGGAACTGTTAGCAGGCATACTCTTTTAGATGAAATCTGCGGCATGCGGCGGTATATATGTGAGGCTGTCCTGAATGCAATGACACCGGAGTAGGAGTTTGAAACTTTGATCCTTTGAACGTTTAACTATACTCTAACTGTGTTTAATACAATAAGAAATGAAAAACATGGGACCTGCTTTAAGTTTTTTTTATACAAAGCAAAAATATGGTTGTGAAATGTACCCTCATTGGAGGCGCACATCTAGACATGTCAGCTCGCCCTGGACTGAGTCTAGTAACCCAGCGGCTGTGGGTTCTATGTCTGGTGGCTGGACTGGGACTAGTAAACAGACGGCTGTGGGTTCTATGTCTGGTGGCTGGACTTGGACTAGTAAACAGACGGCTGTGGGTTCTATGTCTGGTGGCTGGACTGGGACTAGTAAACAGACGGCTGTGGGTTCTATGTCTGGTGGCTGGACTGGGACTAGTAAACAGACGGCTGTGGGTTCTATGTCTGGTGACTGGACTTGGACTAGTAAACAGACGGCTGTGGGTTCTATGTCTGGTGACTGGACTTGGACTAGTAAACAGACGGCTGTGGGTTCTTGGGACTAGTAAACAGACGGCTGTGGGTTCTATGTCTGGTGACTGGACTGGGACTAGTAAACAGACGGCTGTGGGGTCTATGTCTGGTGACTGGACTGGGACTAGTAAACATACGGCTGTGGGTTCTATGTCTGGTGACTGGACTGGAGCTAGTAAACAGACGGCTGTGGGTTCTATGTCTGGTGTCTGGACTGGGGCTAGTAAACAGACGGCTGTGGGTTCTATGTCTGGTGTCTGGACTGGGGCTAGTAAACAGACGGCTGTGGGTTCTATGTCTGGTGTCTGGACTGGGGCTAGTAAACAGACGGCTGTGGGTTCTATGTCTGGTGACTGGACTGGGGCTAGTAAACAGACAGCTGTGGGTTCTATGTCTGGTGTCTGGACTGGGGCTAGTAAACAGACGGCTGTGGGTTCTATGTCTGGTGTCTGGACTGGGGCTAGTAAACAGACGGCTGTGGGTTCTATGTCTGGTGACTGGACTGGGGCTAGTAAACAGACGGCTGTGGGTTCTATGTCTGGTGTCTGGACTGGGGCTAGTAAACAGGCGGCTGTGGGTTCTATGTCTGGTGTCTGGACTGGGACTAGTAAACAGACGGCTGTGGGTTCTATGTCTGGTGTCTGGACTGGGGCTAGTAAACAGACGGCTGTGGGTTCTATGCCTGGTGTCTGGACTGGGGCTAGTAAACAGACGGCTGTGGGTTCTATGTCTGGTGTCTGGACTGGGGCTAGTAAACAGACGGCTGTGGGTTCTATGTCTGGTGTCTGGACTGGAGCTAGTAAACAGACGGCTGTGGGTTCTATGTCTGGTGTCTGGACTGGGACTAGTAAACAGACGGCTGTGGGTTCTATGTCTGGTGTCTGGACTGGGACTAGTAAACAGACGGCTGTGGGTTCTATGTCTGGTGTCTGGACTGGAGCTAGTAAACAGACGGCTGTGGGTTCTATGTCTGGTGTCTGGACTGGGGCTAGTAAACAGACGGCTGTGGGTTCTATGTCTGGTGTCTGGACTGGGGCTAGTAAACAGACGGCTGTGGGTTCTATGTCTGGTGTCTGGACTGGCGCTAGTAAAGAGACAGCTGTGGATTCTATGTCTGTTGGCTGGACTGGGGGTAGTAAACAGACAGCTGTGGGTTCCATTTCTTGTGGCTGGACTGGAATTAGTAAACAAACAGCTTTGGGTTATCTGTCTGATGGCTGGAGTGGGGCTAGTAAACAGACAGCTGTGGATTATCTGTCTGGTGGCTGGACTGGAACTAGTAAATAGAGAGTTGTGGGTTATCTGTCTGGTGGCTGGACTGGGACTAGTAAAGAGACGGTTGTGGGCTCTCTATAGCTGGGCTATTGTCATATAAATAAGAAAAATCATAAAATCAGCAATCTTTCTCTTCAACAAAAAACACCACCAGCACTTATTTACCCCCCCCCCCCCCGTCCCGACTACCAAAATCATACTATCGCCACTCATCTTCCTTAACTAAAACGTATCACCACCACTCATTTTTCTTTACTAAAACTCACCACCACTCATTTTCCTTCACTAAAACTTAATACCACCACTCATCTTCCGTCAGTAAAATCTACACCATCAATCATTTTCCTTCACTAAAACTTAATACAACCACTCATTTTCCTTCAGTAAAACCTACACCATCACTCATTTTCCTTCAGTAAAACCTACACCATCACTCATTTTCCTTTAGTAAAACCTACACCATCACTCATTTTCCTTTAGTAAAACCTACACCACCACTCATTTTCCTTTAGTAAAACCTACACCATCACTCATTTTCCTTTAGTAAAACCTACACCATCACTCATTTTCCTTAAGTAAAACCTACACCACCACTCATTTTCTTTCACTAAAACTTAATACCACCACTCATTTTCCTTCACTAAAACTTAATACCACCACTCATTTTCCTTCAGTAAAACATACACCACCACTCATTTTCCTTCACTAAAACCTACACCATCACTCATTTTCCTTCACTAAAACTTAATACCACCACTCATTTTCCTTCACTAAAACTTAATACCACCACTCATTTTCCTTCACTAAAACCTACACCATCACTCATTTTCCTTCACTAAAACCTACACCATCACTCATTTTCCTTCACTAAAACCTTCACCACCACTCATTTTCCTTCACTAAAACCTACACCACCACTCATTTTCCTTCACTAAAACCTACACCATCACTCATTTTCCTTCACTAAAACCTACACCACCACTCATTTTCCTTCACTAAAACCTACACCATCACTCATTTTCCTTCATTAAAACCTAATACCACCACTCATTTTCCTTCACTAAAACTTAATACCACCACTCATTTTCCTTCAGTAAAACATACACCACCACTCATTTTCCTTCACTAAAACCTACACCATCACTCATTTTCCTTCACTAAAACTTAATACCACCACTCATTTTCCTTCACTAAAACTTAATACCACCACTCATTTTCCTTCACTAAAACCTACACCATCACTCATTTTCCTTCACTAAAACCTACACCATCACTCATTTTCCTTCACTAAAACCTTCACCACCACTCATTTTCCTTCACTAAAACCTACACCACCACTCATTTTCCTTCACTAAAACCTACACCATCACTCATTTTCCTTCACTAAAACCTACACCACCACTCATTTTCCTTCACTAAAACCTACACCATCACTCATTTTCCTTCATTAAAACCTACACCACCACTCATTTTCCTTCAGTAAAACCTAAACCACCACTCATTTTCCTTCACTAAAACCTACACCATCACTCATTTTCCTTCATTAAAACCTACACCACCACTCATTTTCCTTCACTAAAACCTACACCATCACTCATTTTCCTTCAGTAAAACCTACACCACCACTCATTTTCCTTCACTAAAACCTACACCATCACTCATTTTCCTTCATTAAAACCTACACCACCACTCATTTTCCTTCAGTAAAACCTAAACCACCACTCATTTTCCTTCACTAAAACGTACCACCACCACTCGTCCCTCCCCCCATAGAAACATACCTCCAGTATCTCCCCCCCCCCCCCCTCTCAAAAGGAGTATGAAACAAAAAAAAAACACTTTCGACAATAATATTGAAATGTTTCTGTAACACATCCTAATTTCTGTACCACATCCTAATTTCTGTACCACATCCTAATTTCTGTAGCACATTCTAATTTCTATAGCACATTCTAATTTCTCGTCCATTTCATTTTTCCCCCTGTTTTACAGTATTTTTTTCTAAATTTCTATTTTACGACACACTGTAACACATATGCTCTAACACACTCATACATGCACTCAAATTCAGAACCATACATTTTAAGTAACGTGTATGTGACATCGAAATTCTAGAGATGCCATAGTTTCCTAGCAAGGCGTTGGAATGCTGACTTGACATATTGCACTATGCTGTTCTTAGGACCAATAGTTAGCTATCAAATCACGTGATGATGTAAGCCAGTCAAATCTTTTCTGAAGACTATAAGAGAAAGAGCATTTTTTTTATTGAACTTCAGTCCTTGCATATTGTTGCTACTTATTTCAGTGGACTGACAAAATTTTTTCCAGTTCGTGTTTGTGTAAAGGTAAACGTTGCATACTTGTGTACTGACAGTGTTAAGATGTGGAGTTCGGGTTCAACTTCATATACTTGGTATAAAAGAACTTTTGTAAACGAAATTTGGGGTTTTTATTGGTATTTTATTGGTATTTATACGAATATTTTCTGTTCTTTACTCTCATCTTAGGCTTTCTTTCCTCGTCCATTCGATCTTTTTCAGAAAATATTATTTTGTCAAGATTCGGTCTCAAGGATGACTGATTCAATTTGCTCACTCAATCTCTCAGTCTGGTAACCACTGAATGACTCAGCATGACTGGTCTCTCGGTAACTTGGATTTGACTCACTGGTCACTCATTGATTCACTGGCCACTTAGTGATTTGTTGGCCATTCAGTGACTAGCAAGCTGACCACTCACTGATTCTCTGATCAGTCAGTGATTCGCCTACCACTCAATGATTCGCCTACCACTCAATGATTCGCCTACCACTCGATGATTCGCCTACCACTCAATGATTCGCCTACCACTCGATGATTCGCCTACCACTCAATGATTCGCCTACCACTCGATGATTCGCCTACCACTCAATGATTCGCCTACCACTCAATGATTCGCCTACCACTCGATGATTCGCCTACCACTCAATGATTCGCCTACCACTCGATGATTCGCCTACCACTCAATGATTCGCCTACCACTCGATGATTCGCCTACCACTCAATGATTCGCCTACCACTCAATGATTCGCCTACCACTCAATGATTCGCTGGCCACTAAGTAATTCGACATTAAATTCGTTGCATCTGAATTTGTCTTTCTTGTAGACTTTTTTGTCCATTATATTCTCTGAAATGAATAAATAATTTGAACTATCTTTTCTCACTGTCTTCCTCCATCCCCTCTCTAACTGATGTGGTTTGAACTTGCTCCACCTTTCTTCTGTTCATGCCTTATCTACTGAGAGCCCAGCCTTTTTTTCTGGGATTCTCTCATAGCCTCATCGGTATTTTTCAGTTTCATACATTACCTATCTTTGATCTTCAGATGAATCGACGTAGTATTAACATTTATAACATTCGAGAAATACGCATAAATCGATAAAGCACAACTATTCTACTATTTTCAGACACGAAACATTTTAGAATGAACCTCGAATAGTGAGAACATAGCTCCTCCTTAGGAATTTGATGCTCAGCTGAGAATGAATGACGAAACATCTAAGACCATGAAAGACAACGTTTTCCTTTGTAAAACATGCTATAGGGAAATGTAAACATGCAAAACCTTAAAAAAGAACATTAACTAACAAGAAATTAATAAATAATTATTTCTGTTTTTTCAGGAAGGAATTTCATCAAAATGTTGATTGTACATGTTGGTAAGTTCTAATCTATCTATCTATCTATCTATCTATCTATCTATCTATCTATCTATCTATCTATCTATCTATCTATCTATCTATCTATCTATCTATCTATCTATCTAGTCTGCCTGTCTATCTGTCTGCCCGTCGGTCTGTCTATCCATCCATCCGCCCAACCATCCATCCATCCATCCATCCATCCATCCATACATCCATCCATCCATAAATCCATCCATCCATCCATCCATCCATCCATCCATCCATCCATCCATCCATCCATCTGTCCGTCTCTCTGTCTATCTTGTCAACCTGTATGTATTTCGCTATATCATTCCATACTTCGTGGTTAATCATGGAACAGTCTCGCAGCCCCTGTGTGTCAGTGTCTCACTTTTTGTCCTCTTGTCTTAGCCTGTATTTTCAGATGATCACCAGATTTAGTTATTTCTTACATTGTATTTATGTATATAAGAAACAGCATATTGTGAACTAAGTATGTGATTTATTTCTGTTTCAGTTTGCATGACTTTGATCTTCTTTGGTAAGTCCAAGAACTGTTTCTTATAAATGTAGTGGTAAGAATTCTGTTACTCGCATGTTAGATAACACATGTTTCTGCGAACTGTGTACTTAGGATCCATAGTTTCTGCAGGGGCTTTGCGTCATTTTCTGCATATTCAGATCGTTTTTCATATCGTTAGAAATTCTCTTCACATTCAGAGTGTGTCTCCCGAGAATGAGGCAAGTGTAAGGATACATGTCAAGTTTAGATATAGGTAGAACCTCTGAGGCAATTATAAGGATCCATGTCAAGCTTAGATATAGGTAGAATACCTGAGGCAAGCGTAAGGATCCATGTCAAATTTAGATATAGGTAGAGCCTTTGAGAAACTGGAAGTTATACTATTCTATGTATAAACTAAGCAATAAAGCTGTTCCTATTCTTTTCCTAGTTTACACATTTTGTAATCACAGCTTTATCGCAGTGGCTTAGTGTATAGTTATATACATAGTTTTGCACGGTCCGACAAATAAGTAATAAAACTGATTTTATTATGGCCAAGACAAAAATGGCATCTATGAAGCAATGCATGGAATCCAAAAAGGCAACCTTCATATACGATCTGGCAATTTTTCGTCGCCGCCCGATAAGCAGACGACAAACAACCCGCCATTTTGTTGGCCTAGTTTGAGGTGCATTGTGAGGTAGTCAGCATGGAGCACAAAACTAACATTAAATTATGTTTAAAACTCGGAAAAAGTTCCATTCAGACAATTGAATTGATGCGAAAAGTTTATTGGGATAACGTTTTGTCTCGTGTACAGATATTCAGGTGGTATTCAGAATTCAAAAGTGATGTGTAAACGATTACAAATGCAACTAGACATGGACGCTCAATTTATGTTCGTAAGTAGGAACTCATTGCAAAGTCAGAGAACGAATACAAGAAGATCTTTATTTGGTTGTGAGGATGATGACAGATGAATTTTTGGGCAAAAAAAAATTACTTGCCGGTTTCTACCACATTCATTGTCTGATGACCAAAAACATCAGTACGCAAAAGACATCATCAAAACGTGTCGCAGAAATAAATATTTCTTAAATTTGATTGTTGCAGAGGATGAAACATGGATTTTCCGCTGTGATCCCATATTAAAACTCCAAAGTGCTCAGTGGAAGTCATCATCATCACCAAAAGGAAAAAAAATGTCGTTTTTAAAAGTTGAAAATGAAGACAATGTTGGTGTGCTTCTAGATAGCAAAGGAGTTATTCACAAAGAATTTATTTCAGAGGGACAGACTGTCACTGTCAAAGTTTATTGTAGCGTTTTGAAATACCTATTAAAATGATTCTCCGAGTCCGACCCGAGTATTCAACACCTGACAGCTTTTTCCTTTTTCATTTAAATGCACCGGCTCACCGGGCGGTAGTTGTACAGTAATTTTTGTCCTAAAAACAAGTGTGCATTCTCAGCTATCCAACCTATTCCCCACATTTCCCTCTCTACGATTATTTTCTATTCCGAAAATTAAAGTTAGCATTGAAAGGACGCTTCTTTGGCGATCCTTATGAAATTCAAAGGGCCATATCATCGAGTTTAAGGGCCATACCAACAGAAGAACTGCAGAGGTCGTTCCAGTGTTTGTTAATCGTGCCACTCGCTGTATCAATGCACAAAGGGGCTTACTGTGAATAAAATACGGCTTATATCTTCAAATGTTGTTTATTTTATTTTTTATTTAATTAGTCTCATTACTTAATTGTCGGATCTTGTATATACCTATGCACTAATTATTATTGTTACACTATTCTAATATGGCATAGGCCCATCTCCTTCATATACTAATAAAAGAGCATCAACTGTGACCATCACAGACAGCAAAATCATCGCCACCTCCAACACCACCACCACCACCATCATCATCATCATCATCATCGTCGTCGTCGTCGTCGTTGTCGTCGTCGGCGTCGTCATCATCATCATCATCATCATAGCAGTATTATCTTAACTGTGGGATATAAGCAGTATTGGTACTCAGGAAACAATTAATAGAGTGAGTTCCCTTGTTTGAAAGGTAGGTTGGTTGAGACAATTGAGCGGGGGTCTTGAAATAAGCGTACAGCATGGAGAAAACTGAGTGGGTAGGGATAGTATAAATACCATTCACAATTAGAACACGGGGAGCCTTAAGATGTGTTAGAAGAAGAAGCTTTACGTGTTTTGATACAGATAGAGCCTTACGATGTGTTAGACAGAGAGTCTTGGTTAGGCAGGGTTTTCTGTAATTGCAGTTTTTTGGTAGAGGCAAGTTAAGTTAAAATGTAGGATTTAGTTTTTGAGATAGATGAAGTAGTTCGGTTGGAAACGTTGTAAGTATGGTTTTTATTGTATAAGTACATTGTAAGGTTTTCTCCCATATGGCGTATGCGCATATGCAGGAAACTCTCTACCGTAGAGAGCTGAACAACAACACAACTCCTTCAGATCATCAGAGGAAGTACCCCCCCCCCCCCTCAGACAAGTGTTTCGGCCCTTTAAACTCCTGACACTCTAAGGGAGGTGGGCCCCTCTGGGTCATGACTCCCAGAGGTCTTGCGAGTTGTTGCTTTTTTTTTTCGGTCCCGGGATCGAACCCATGATCTTCCAGTTGCCACGCGTCTTTAGTGATTTAGCTATGGAGGACTGGTATTGGTTGTGGCAAATGAAATTACTTATGTTCCCAATGCTTGTTTCGCTTACTCCACAGCCAGCATGAGGCCTTTTCTGCTGTTTCTGAAAGGCTTCTCAATGCCCTTGATCTTGCTTGTCCCTTTATGCCCAGTTGCTTACATAGGTCATATGCTGATGTTGCTACGAATCCTGTTGCTCCCACTTCTACAGCTATCACTTTTGCCCTGATTCCTACCCCCTGCCTCAGTTGCTTGACCAGATCATTGTACTTCACCAATATGAATAAATGCTGTTCCTCTATTCTAGTTTCGTATGGGACTGTAAGCCCGATCATTATTAATTCCTGTTTTTCTGTGGAGTACACTACAATGTCCGGTCGCATTCCTGTGTTCTTGATGACAGTCGGGTATTCTCTTCTTTCTGGAAGGTCCGCTGTCACTTCCCAGTCATTTGTACCATCTAGCAGTGATGGTAAGCGAATGTCCCTGATTTCAATATTTGATGTCGTACCAGCGCCTATAGTATTTATGTGGGACCTCAACTCTTTTGCTGTTATTTGCTTTATCGTTTGCCCTGTCTACGATGGCTACTAGTTCCTGCAACACTCTGTTGTGCCGCCAGGTGTACCGTCTTTACCCTAAAGACACTCTACATGTTGACAGCACATGTTCCAATGTTTGCCTTTCGTTGCAGAGCGGGCACTTTGTATCTTCTGATACACCCCATTTGTATAGGTTGGAGCCTGTAGGCAAAAGGTCATAAGTAGCTCTGATGATGAAGCTGAGCCTCAAGGATGCCATTTTCCAGATGTCATTCCATGTTATTGATCTCTGCAGGACTTCCTCCTATGTTGTCCATTGCCCTTGTTGTGATTGTTGGACTGCCTTCTGGACCCGCTTGTCATCCTCTGAATTCCTTACTTCGCTGATGATCATATCCCTTCTTTCCTTGCAGGAGGCCTTTGACCACCATTTGATTTCACCATGACCAAATCCCCTTCTGTTGGTCTGGGTGTACCCTATTACCTCTTTCAGCTCCTGCGTTTCCCTGGCTGTGTTCACTTCCTCGCCTACTTTCTATTTTCGTCCAGTTTTAAGTGTTGGCTGCACTTCTCGTACCACCGGATATGTAGATTCTTGTAGCATCATTGCAAGTCTTGTTTTTCCTACCTTGTATTCTTCAACCACAGATTTGAAAGGCAGCTGCAGTTTGCTCTTCTTGCAGTACAGCTCTACATCAGTTAATCCTGGTGGTACGCCCAACCACTTTCTTATGGCTTTATTTATCTTTCTTTCGACTGCCTCTACTGTGCTGGTACTTACTTCGTAAATGAGTAGTGGCCACATCAGTTTTGGAATCAGCATGAACTGGAGGCACCATATTTTGAACTTACCCAGTAGCCTGCTTTTGTCTATGATGCTCAGTCCATTCTGCGCCATTTCTATAACCTGCTTCACAGCGTTTGAGTCTTTCATGGGAGCACCATATACTCTGCCAAGGCTCTTCACTGGCTCTTCCCCTACAGTCGGGATTATTTGATTTGCCACTGTGTACGATCTTTCTATCACTTTCCCTTTCATGAGTGACAGACTTCTTGACTTCTTTGGCTTGAAGCTCATGCGGCACCATATGATAAGGCTGTCAAACGCTCTAACATCTTTCGTGCCTGTGCTTCACTGGTTGTTATTACTGTTGTGTCATCCATGAATGCTTTTAGTGGTGGCATTTGACACCAATTTCTGAATCTTGGGCCTTCTGCTGCTCCTTCTGCTGCTCTCAGGATTACTTGCATGGCTAGTACGAACAGTATGGGAGATATTGTACAGCCCATTGCAATTCCTACCTGGAGCTCGATCCATCGTGTAGTATGTCCTGATGTTCCAAACCTCATGAGGAACCCTGTGAAGTACCTTTTCAGCATATTTGTGATTTATTTTGGCACATGATACATGTTTAGTGCTAGCCATATCATCTGGTGCGGTACTGAGCCATACGCATTGGCTAGGTCATGCCATATTACCTGTAGATCTTGCTTTCCAGATTTTGCCTGCTGAATAGCTTCCCAAATCATTGACTCATGCTCGAGACATCCTGGGGAACCTGGAATTCCTCCCTTCTGCACGGATGTATCAACGTAACCATTGTCTAGGAGGTATGTTGTTAGTCTTTTTGCCATCATAGAGAAGAATATCTTTCCTTCCACATTCAGAAGTGAGATCGGCCTGAACTGGTTGATTTCAGTGGAATTCTGCTCCTTGGGGATGTATACTCCGTTAGCCTTTTTCCATTCCTTACATATGACTCTTTTGGTCCATGCTGTTCTTAGGAGTTTATGAAGCTTCTTTAGTACTTCAGGGCATCTTTTGTATAGTTTGTAAGGAACGCCATTTGGGCCTGGTGCTGACTTGCCTTTAGCTTTTCTTACAACGCTCTCTACTTCTTGTAAGGTTGGTGGGCTGCATTTGAATTTGCTGCCTGGTGCACAGGGCCACCTTTCATCTGCTCGAGAGGTGTATGCTGATTTTTATCAGAGTATGTCTTGCAGAGTATGTTCTTCGAGCACCTCCTTACCTGCTTTCAGCGTACCTGATTTTGGCTGTTCAAATAACTGCTTGGCAAATCCGAAGGGATCTCTGTAGAACTTCTCTCTTGCGTATCTGGTTTCCTTCTTCATTTTACATAGTCTTTCAGCTCTGCAAAGGGCATTGTGCTGGGATTTTAGATGCTGCCAAACCTGTCTTAGTCCTTCTTGTTCTGATTCATGTGTCTTCTTGAACATTTTCCGGGCATGGTTCTTCTGCTGTCTTATTGCTTCTATTTTCCTCTGTCTTCTGGACTTTCTTGGTGTCACTTTTTCTCTTTTTGCCTGTTTGGTTCCAAACTCTTTGTAGCAGTGAAGATATATGATGTTACCAAGTGCTTCCAGTTTTTGCTCCAGGTTTTTTCCTTTTAGCTGTTTGTCCAGTTCTTTGCATAATCCTGCGTCTAGGTTTTCCCATATGCTTTTTGCACTTGCTGGTGGAAAGTTAACCTTGTCTCTGGTCTCGTCGGAGAGCTGCATTGCCTCCCCGCTGCATGACTCAACCTGAATATTTTCTGTACTGTGGATTATATCCTGACAGAGGTCTTCTAATGTCTTGTCTGAGACTGGCGTCACAGTGCACTGTTGAGTATTGGTCAGCAAGGAACCACCACATCCCTTCTTCGTTCTGTGTATCTTCATGCCACGCTGAGTGTTAAATTTCCTGCCATAGATGCATGGATACTCCATCAATTGAGTATTGGTCAGCAAGGAACCACCACATCCCTTCTTCGTTCTGTGTATCTTCATGCCACGCTGAGTGTTAAATTTCCTGCCATAGATGCATGGATACTCCATCCGCTGTTCTGAACTCGAATTAATTGGGGCGGGCATGGTCGTTTCCGTAAAGTCACCTGTGGATCCATCATTCTCCCCCCCCCCCCTTTCGGTGGATCCTGGGGGCATTTCTTCTTTTTGGACTTTGTAGCAATAGTATGTCGGCTGACAGGGTTGCTGGCCCGGACAGCCCAGTTCAGGGACGCTTTCCCAGTGAGGATTCTGGTCTTTCCCAGTGTCCATCGGTCATTCCCGATTGTCAATGGCATATGCTCTATATGCAGGAAACTCTCTACCGTAGAGAGCGGAACAACAACACAACTCCTTCAGATCATCAGAGGAAGTACCCCCCCCCCTCAGACAAGTGTTTCGGCCCTTAAAACTCCTGACACTCTAAGGGGGGTGGGCCCCTCTGGGTCATGACTCCAAGAGGTCTTGTGAGTTGTTGCTTTTTTTTCGGTCCCGGGATCGAACCCATGATCTTCCAGTTGCCACGCGTCTTTAGTGATTTAGCTATGGAGGACTGGTATTGGTTGTGGCAAATGAAATTACTTATGTTCCCAATGCTTGTTTCGCATACACAGCCAGCATGAGGCGTATAGTTTTCTCATGCCGGGAATTGTCATTGTAACTTCTTTCCAGCCTGATGGGCTACGTTTCCATCCTCATAATTTCATCCCTCATTTTTCCCATCAATAAACTTGTGTTGTCTGAATATAAAAACTAAACCACTGGCTTTGTTGAAAAAACTCTCACTGTTTGGCGAGTTTTATTAATTTGGGGAGACTGCCAAGTTCAGTTAAGTTGATGTACCAGTATTATTCTGTGCAGTTAAAAGCCTGGGAGTCTTGTTGGATTTTCTTAGTGTGTAACAGAGAAAATTAGGTTATCTTATAGCACCAACAGCATGAAGTAATTTCTGAGATGAAAAGTGTACTCTACAAGAAGACTAATCTCCCAGTAGAATACGGGTTCAGTTGAGTACAGCAAATAATATTCCTCAGTAACATGATACTATTTTATAACTATCATCATCATCATCATCATCATCGCAAAATATGAAGACCTTATTTCTTATATATATATATATATATATATATATATATATATATATATATATCTGAACCTTAAGTGCCCAGGGCACCAAGTATCATTCATTCATTCATTCCTTTGCATGTCCCTTGCGGAACTTTGCCTCCCAAACAGCACTCCTGTAGGCCTCTCGGTTGTGAGCAAGATGGCCTGCTGCTGCTGCATCCATTTCCAGATCATCAACGATGTCTTGCAGCCATCTTCGTTTCGGTCTTCCTCTCTTTCTTTTTCCCATTATGTATCCTTCCAATATGGTCTTCTCTAAATTATCATGACGTTTAATGTGGCCAAAATATTTAAGTTTTCTCTCTTTAATCCTCTTTACTAGCCAGCCTTCTTCAATATTAAGCTCTTGCAGTATAGATATATTTGTTCTTTTTTGTGTCCACGATATTTGGAGAACTCTTCTATAGCATTTACATTCAAAGGCATTTATGTGCTTCTCAGCTGTTTTGTTAAGTGTCCAGGTCTCACAGGCATATGTTGCGATGGGAAAGATGCATGCCCTTAAAAATCTTATTTTTGTGGTTCTGTCTGCTCCTCTCCACAGATTCTTTATTTGTTTTACTTTCTGAAGAGCAATAGATGTCCTCCTTTTAATTTCCCTCATTGTATCTCCATTATTAGTTAGTAGTGATCCAAGTATCATTTACGCTAAATCTTAACTTATTTATTCAACCAGGTTCTCTACCTAGTGGCTGCAGTCAGGCTAGTAACCTGACCGCCGGAGGTTCTCTACCTGGTGGCTGGAATGGGGCTAGTAACCTGACCGCCGGAGGTTCTCTACCTGGTGGCTGGAATGGGGCTAGTAACCTGACCGCCGGAGGTTCTCTACCTGGTGGCTGGAATGGGGCTAGTAACCTGACCGCCGGAGGTTCTCTACCTGGTGGCTGGAATGGGGCTAGTAACCTGACCGCCGGAGGTTCTCTACCTGGTGGCTGGAATGGGGCTAGTAACCTGACCGCCGGAGGTTCTCTACCTGGTGGCTGGAATGGGGCTAGTAACATGACCGTCGGAGGTTCTCTACCTGGTGGCTGGAATGGGACTAGTAACCTGACTGCCGGAGGTTCTCTACCTGGTGGCTGGAATGGGGCTAGTAACCTAACTGTCGGAGGTTCTCTACCTGGTGGCTGGAATGGGGCTAGTAACCTGACTGCTGGAGGTTCTCTACCTGGTGGCTGGAATGGGGCTAGTAACCTGACTGCCGAAGGTTCTCTACCAAGTGAGTAATTATCATATAAATAAGAAAAACAATACTGCCACCACTTTTTATCTCCACCAAAACTTACCATCACCATTGTTTCTCTCCAACTAAAAAAAATCACCCCTGCTTCTTTCCAACAAAAAACACCACCACCACTGTTTCTCTCCAACAAAAATTAAGACCACCACTGTTTCTCTCCAACAAAAAATACCACCACCACTGTTTGTCTCTAACAAAAAATACCACCACCACTGTTTGTCTCTAACAAAAAAATACCACCACCACTGTTTGTCTCTAACAAAAAAAATACCACCACCACTGTTTCTCTCCAACAAAAAATACCACCACCACTGTTTGTCTCTAACAAAAAAAAATACCACCACCACTGTTTCTCTCCAACAAAAAATACCACCACCACTGTCTGTCTCTAACAAAAAAAATACCACCACCACTGTTTGTCTCTAACAAAAAAAAAAATACCACCACCACTGTTTGTCTCTAATAAAAATAAATACCACCACAATTTTTCTCTCCAACACAAAATACAACATTCATTCATTCCCCCACCACAACTCATTCTCTTGGATAAAAAAGGATATCACCACTAATGATTTCCCCCACAGAAACATACCACTAACACCAATACGGCTTTAGATGTGGCAAATCTTACTGGACAAATTAAAATAAATGGCAGACAGAATAGACAAGAACGACATTGCTAAAGCCGTATTGGAAAGACTGCCGGAAAATGAAGAGCGTGAATGGAAGAACAATGTAGCTGTGAAGAGATTGCTGGAGCTAGGACACATTTAGGGTGCTGGCAGGAAATCCGAACTGTGTGGCACAAAACACATCGTAAGAACCAACATTTGATGGGGACTACTCGTATTAGCAAACACATTCTTGGACGGATGCTGTAGTATGATGTGTAGTATGATGTGTAGCACATATGGGGCTGTCCTGAATGCAATGACGCCAGAGTATGATTTTGAACTTTTGATCCTTTGAACATTTAACTATACTCTAATTGTTAATATTATTACAATAACAAATGAAAAAAATGGACCTATTGTAAGTGTTGTTATACACAGCAAAACGATGACTGTGAAAGATCTAGACATGTCAGCCCGCCCTGGATTGAATCTAGTAACCAGACGGCTGTGGGTTCTCTACTTGGTGGATTGACTGGGACTAATAATCAGAAGGCTGTGGGTTCTCTACTTGGTGGATTGACTGGGACTAATAATAGAAGACTGTGGGTTCTCTACTTGGTGGATTGACTGGGACTAATAATAGAAGGCTGTGGGTTCTCTACTTGGTGGATTGACTGGGACTAATAATAGAAGACTGTGGGTTCTCTACTTGGTGGATTGACTGGGACTAATAATAGAAGACTGTGGGTTCTCTACTTGGTGGATTGACTGGGACTAATAATAGAAGACTGTGGGTTCTCTACTTGGTGGATTGACTGGGACTAATAATAGAAGACTGTGGGTTCTCTACTTGGTGGATTGACTGGGACTAATAATAGAAGGCTGTGAGTTCTCTACTTGGTGGATTGACTGGGACTAATAATAGAAGACTGTGGGTTCTCTACTTGGTGGATTGACTGGGACTAATAATAGAAGACTGTGGGTTCTCTACTTGGTGGATTGACTGGGACTAATAATAGAAGACTGTGGGTTCTCTACTTGGTGGATTGACTGGGACTAATAATCAGAAGGCTGTGGGTTCTCTACTTGGTGGATTGACTGGGACTAATAATAGAAGACTGTGGGTTCTCTACTTGGTGGATTGACTGGGACTAATAATAGAAGGCTGTGGGTTCTCTACTTGGTGGATTGACTGGGACTAATGATAGAAGACTGTGGGTTCTCTACTTGGTGGATTGACTGGGACTAATAATAGAAGACTGTGGGTTCTCTACTTGGTGGATTGACTGGGACTAATAATAGAAGACTGTGGGTTCTCTACTTGGTGGATTGACTGGGACTAATAATAGAAGACTGTGGGTTCTCTACTTGGTGGATTGACTGGGACTAATAATAGAAGGCTGTGAGTTCTCTACTTGGTGGATTGACTGGGACTAATAATAGAAGACTGTGGTTCTCTACTTGGTGGATTGACTGGGACTAATATAGAAGACTGTGGGTTCTCTACTTGGTGGATTGACTGGGACTAATAATAGAAGACTGTGGGTTCTCTACTTGGTGGATTGACTGGGACTAATAATCAGAAGGCTGTGGGTTCTCTACTTGGTGGATTGACTGGGACTAATAATAGAAGACTGTGGGTTCTCTACTTGGTGGATTGACTGGGACTAATAATAGAAGGCTGTGGGTTCTCTACTTGGTGGATTGACTGGGACTAATGATCAGAAGGCTGTGAGTTCTCTACTTGGTGGATTGACTGGGACTAATAATAGAAGGCTGTGGGTTCTCTACTTGGTGGATTGACTGGGACTAATAATCAGAAGGCTGTGGGTTCTCTACTTGGTGGATTGACTGGGACTAATAATCAGAAGGCTGTGGGTTCTCTACTTGGTGGATTGACTGGGACTAATAATCAGAAGGCTGTGGGTTCTCTACTTGGTGGATTGACTGGGACTAATAATCAGAAGACTGTGGGTTCTCTACTTGGTGGATTGACTGGGACTAATAATCAGAAGGCTGTAGGTTCTCTACTTGGTGGATTGACTGGGACTAATAATCAGAAGGCTGTGGGTTCTCTACTTGGTGGACTGACTGGGACTAATAATCAGAAGACTGTGGGTTCTCTACTTGGTGGATTGACTGGGATTAATAATCAGAAGGCTGTGGGTTCTCTACTTGGTGGATTGACTGAGACTAATAATAGAAGACTGTGGGTTCTCTACTTGGTGGATTGACTGGGACTAATAATCAGAAGGCTGTGGGTTCTCTACTTGGTGGATTGACTGGGACTAATAATCAGAAGACTGTGGGTTCTCTACTTGGTGGATTGACTGGGACTAATAATCAGAAGACTGTGGGTTCTCTACTTGGTGGATTGACTGGGACTAATAATAGAAGGCGGTGGGTTCTCTACTTGGTGGATTGACTGGGACTAATAATCAGAAGGCTGTGGGTTCTCTATTTGGTGGATTGACTGGGACTAATAATAGAAGGCTGTGAGTTCTCTACTTGGTGGATTGACTGGGACTAATAATCAGAAGGCTGTGGGTTCTCTACTTGGTGGATTGACTGGGACTAATAATCAGAAGACTGTGGGTTCTCTACTTGGTGGATTGACTGGGACTAATAATAGAAGGCTGTGGGTTCTCTACTTGGTGGATTGACTGGGACTAATAATAGAAGGCGGTGGGTTCTCTACTTGGTGGATTGACTGGGACTAATAATCAGAAGGCTGTGGGTTCTCTACTTGGTGGATTGACTGGGACTAATAATAGAAGACTGTGGGTTCTCTACTTGGTGGATTGACTGGGACTAATAATAGAAGGCGGTGGGTTCTCTACTTGGTGGATTGACTGGGACTAATAATAGAAGGCTGTGGGTTCTCTACTTGGTGGATTGACTGGGACTAATAATAGAAGGCTGTGGGTTCTCTACTTGGTGGATTGACTGGGACTAATAATGGAAGGCTGTGGGTTCTCTACTTGGTGGATTGACTGGGACTAATAATCAGAAGACTGTGGGTTCTCTACTTGGTGGATTGACTGGGACTAATAATCAGAAGACTGTGGGTTCTCTACTTGGTGGATGGACTGGGACTAATAATCAGAAGGCTGTGGGTTCTCTACTTGGTGGATTGACTGGGACTAATAATAGAAGGCTGTGAGTTCTCTACTTGGTGGATTGACTGGGACTAATAATCAGAAGGCGGTGGGTTCTCTACTTGGTGGATTGACATGGGACTAATAACCAAACGGCTGTCAGGTGGCTGGACTGGGACTAGTAGCTAGTAAATTTTAGGGCTCTGTGATATATATCTAGAATGTTGTATTTAAAAATAAATGACAGTAACTATGTAGCAGTATACTAACAATGATTGCGTAACCTTGTCTCTTAAAAAAAAGGAAATACGTGAAAAAGTTTACATCAGGTTCTGTGTTCTCGAGCATAGATTAATAATAATATATTAAGCACTTAAATAAAATTGTTTAAAAAATAAACAAACAAAAAAGTACATCCATTGGCATTCATACGCAGTTGTAAGGGTATGATAGTGCCTTCACATTCCTAGGCCATAGTGTGAGGTAGGGAAACCAGCTCCTGTTCTGGATGCTTTTACTCATTCCAGGTAACACCTTTCTCTTCCCCCCCCCCCCCCCCCCACTGCCAAAAAGATTCGTGAGATTAGATCGACTTCAATGTCATCTGGTTCGAGAAAAAAAAAACAATTTCAATAGATAACATAACCCGGGGCCATTTGATACTTAGGCCAGTGAGCTATCATTTACACCACCAAAATTTCAGTCTCAACGGAATTACTTGTTTGTCTCTAAAATTATTCTCAATCAGTGCTCTTATCTGAAGTAGTGGTCATTTTGTTGAAAGATTTGCATTTCTTGTAATCAACATTTACGCACATACTCTAACCTGTACCAACATTTATTTACCTCTGAACAAGAAGTCACTCTATGAAAACACCCTGATAGTTAATGTAGCTGTAGAACATTGCTCTATTAAAACAAATTTTAGACATCAGCTACCAGGTGTGAATATGTGTCCTCTCTTTCTCTGAATACCCACGGTTCTGATGGAGAGAGAGAGGGGGAAGTGGACCTTTAATATCTGGCCTGGATATCTTAAATAATGGCTCTCAGTCTGGGTTTTCTCCAACATAAACATAAAGAAACATACGTTTGTCTATATATATATATATATATATATATATATATATATATATATATATATATATATATAAAGTCATTTGATGACCTACTTCCAAGCACTCTGAAATACAAGTGTTTTTTTGTGTCTTCCATTTATATCACTTGTTTCATTTTGTTTGAACAAGCCGTTCTGTCGAAATGCTGGTTTTCTGTTGTTGTCTTTCAGTTCTTTGTATTCTTTTAATTATTTTTTATGACTGTTATCGACATTTCTCTGCTTGTCCTTGCCATTTTTGTTTGTACAACTGCACTATCTGCCTCAGTTTGACTATTAGCAACCTCACCTGTTCACTGTCACCTTGCATATAACTAATGCCAGGTGATTCTCCTCCAGATTATCCTACATATAACTAATACCAGGCGATTCTCCTCCAGATTATCCTACATTTAACGCCAGTGTTGTATCACCCGGACTGGAGTGTAGCTACAAGCCCAACGTGAGCTGTGACAGCTTAATTAATTATATAGAACAGGAACAACACACGGAAAACTTTTGCAAGTTGGTGATTCTTGTTCTATTGAACTTAGTGAACACTTATTTTTTTTTCTAATCCTCCTGGTTCGTCGTTGATTGTTTTGTTTGTTATTATATCTTACATAGTTTATGATAATTGACTTTTACCTGGTAACGGATTCTGTGATTATGTTTTTTTCCCCACATTTGTTACTGTAATGTCTTGACAACCTTTGGGGAATTGAGACAAACCTATGTTTCTGTTCCTACATCAGTTTTCTACACTGGCTGCGTCTTGTCTAAAGTTATGGAAAAAGCAAAAAATATTTGTAGCGGACTGACAACATACTCATTGTTAATAGCGTGAAACTTAGCGAAAAGATTGGGTAGGAAAAACAAATGAAGGACTGGCCGACAGACTTTCTGAGCTCCGATTACACGGACCTTTTCAAACTTGACCAAAGATCCAAGTGTAGACGTAGCCGACACTAGATCTACACCTGGGGACAATTTAGAGAAGGACAAAAAACCCAGCTGAACCAACAAATCCATGGCCAATGTACTACCGTATTGGCCGTTCAGGCTCAAAACCCATCTAACCGACAACCCAGGGTTTCTCTTTCACGGATACTGTACGCCAGTTATGCAGCATATTACATACATTCATACCAAACTATGACAGGCAATACACATTACCGAGTCAAGCAACTAAACCAATCAGTATATTTAGTATCCACACTGCCTATACCATATTAACGCCACAACAGACAATGCATGCACAGAACATCAGCATGTATCATCATGAGCGTAATATGCATGACGTCAATATAGTGTATAACTATTTAAGTAAGCTGAAATCATATGGACCCAACTGGCCTGGGCTCTCCTGACCCTAATAAGCATACACATGCATTCATATAAATTGTGCCATCGCACTTATTAACATTGCAGCTACTGCTGCTCTTATGAAACTCACATCTCCCCGTATCAACAGGTGCCACTGCACTTCTGCACTTGCAAAAACTTCTGCCATGATCCCCCTCCTCATAATACACATAATCGCCATTATGCACTGAATTTCACAACATATCCCCCCCCCCCCCTTTATGCTAATGCTCTGATTTTATAACACATATCTCCCTCTTGTGCTAACGCACTGAATTATTATACATATCTCACGCTTGTGGAAATGCACTGAATTATCACACACATCTCCCCCCTGTGCTAACGCACTGAATTATCACACATATCTGCCGTTATAATGCCTAACCTCCCATTTCCAGGAATTACTATGTGCTTTGCACATCATTGATTGTGCAGCTGCCTGCTGCCAGGTTACGTATCTCCTGATACCAGTGGCATAACATTATCCATGCGAATGAACACATGATGTACCTTGATGTGTGGCCATCCAAAATATATGACAGATATCACCAGGAATCAGAGAATCTCCACATAAGACGAGAATGACATAATCCACGGAAGGTTATGATTCCACAATACATTATCAAACAGTAGCAGGTCGGCTGGAGCTAAGTATAAGCACAAACGAAACGAAACTACCCCCCGTCATGCTCTCAGGCTCTATCTCTCCTGTCATGCCTTTCTCGACTATATATAGGTCTTCACACGTTCGGATCATGTGAGCGATGACGCTCCTGGCATCGCGTGCTCGCTCGCACAAGAGCTGATACAAACATCTACCACACATTATCATGGATGCAAGATCGGTACTGAAAGCTCTTAAGTGGAACAAACTACCGTACTTTAGGGACACCTTGTGGAAAGGAAGCCCACAACACAGAATCACCTTGCAGTGTTGTTTCCATCCCACTGGGAGATATTAGGCAATGAGAAAGTTCATCGTCTGGTCAGACAGGACATTGAAATTGAGCAACGACAAATAAGGGTCACCTATAACCAGAATAAAACAACATGATAAAAATACACAGACAGCCACAAACAGAACCACCTGATAAAGAAGAACAGGAAGCCACAAACACAACCACATGATAAAGAAGAACAGGAAGCCACAAATACCACCACATGATAAATATGTACAAGAAGCCACAAGCATCACCTCATGATAAAAATGTACAAGAAGTCACAAACACCATAACATGATAAAGATGTACAGGAAGCCATAAACATCAGCACGTGACAGAGATGTACAGGAAGCCATAAACATCAGCACGTGACAGAGATGTACAGGAAGCCATAAACATCAGCACGTGACAGAGATGTACAGGAAGCCACAAACACCACAACATAATAAAGATGTCTAGGAAACCACAACTCCTCCACGTTGTGACTATTACAGGCTAAACAGAAATAAACAGCTCATCATTTTCTGTCTCAGTACAGGACACAGCCGACTACGAAGTCAGGTGCATGTAAAGTTAAGGTTGACATTTGTCCTCTTTGTAATCGTTGACCAGGCCTGTCAGAATTTGGAACACGTCTCTAAAATTGCACTAACTGTGAGACACTGAGACATTGAGACACTGAGACACTGAGACACTGAGGCACTGAGTCACTGAGACACTGAGTCACTGAGACACTGAGACACTGAGGCACTGAGTCACTGAGACACTGAGTCACTGAGTCACTGAGGCACTGAGTCACTGAGACACTGAGTCACTGAGGCACTGAGTCACTGAGGAACTGAGACACTTAGTCACTGAGACACTGAGGCACTGAGACACACCTGTTGGCCCAGTGAAACTACTCAAGAAGTTAAGATCACGGTTCCATACAGGAAGTACAAAACATAAAATTATGAAAGAGCTTGTTTTGTACCTTGTCGGTCTTGGGTGTTTAGAAGGACAAGGGCCCTATTTTGACATGTATGAGAGTTACTTTTCGTGTTTGAATGGGCGGGGGGATAGTAACTGACCCAGGAACCCAGCTGACTATCCCATGTCCTGGATCTAGAACCTCTCTGCTGAAGGTTGTCGACTATCCACTTCCACCGGCAGATCCAGATGTTGGTGACCACGTGGTCCGTCTTTGGATAATATTTGCCCACCGGACGAGACACGCCCTACCTTACCTCACACATGGATGTTGTGACTGACTTAAAAAAAAAACTATGTCACGCGACATTCCCTACCACTAAGGAAGTTCGCGTGACGCTGTTACAGCGTGTATAAGGTAAAGGTAAACCACGTCATGTCATAGAACCAAATAATGATGTGGTGTTAGTCCCAATAATTTCCTTGACCTAACAGCACACACTAGCCTTTGCCTTTCCTTCCCAAGCTATATAAGAACTCAGGTACCATTTCTACAGCTGGGTGACTGGATTCGAACCCCAGACCTTAGCCATGAGAGACTAATGCATTAACCACTTCGTTACTCAGACACCCGCAGTGTGTAACGCAATAATTAAATACACTTCATGTGATGGTTCTCAGTTTTCCGCAAGTAATTTTATTCGGATATCAGCTCTTCTATGTCGTCGCCATTTTGCCTTTCCATTTAGTGTCCTCTTCCCGGCGTGCCATCTTCATAACATGACCTGTAACTAAATGTAAACCTTACCGGAGTAATTTAAACGAGTTATGTTTTTTCTTTTTTTCAGCGGCGTAAGAAAACTGAGGCCCTGTTTTACTGCTAACTGTACTAATGCTGTCAGAGCATTGTACTTTATAACCATGCTCGAAGATTACTGCAGTAAGTAGCTGCCTTACTTTTAACACCGGCCATCTTGCTCCTTATTATTGTATAAGAAATTATGGAACAGAAAACGAAGAACTAAATCAGTTTATTTTGTTTTACTTTGCTGTTATCGTATTTATTACACAATGCGTGCCACATGCCTGGGCCACATTTTGAAATGAAAGTTGCCATTCTTTTATTAATTTGCTGAATCTAGACACTCAGGGTTGCTTAAGAAGTTAAACACTAGCTGGACCTGTCCGTCTCATGTCTGTCTCTGAGATAGCTCTTCTTCTTCTTCTTCTACTTCTACTTCTCATCCTTCTTCTTCTTCCTCTTCTTCTTCTTCTTCTACTTCTCATCCTTCTTCTTCTACTTCTCATCCTTCTTCTTCTACTTTTCCTCATCCTTCTTCTTCTTCCTCTTCTTCTTCTTCTTCTACTTCTCATCCTTCTTCTTCTACTTCTCATTCTTCTTCTTCTTCTTCTTCTTCTACTTCTCATCCTTCTTCTTCTACTTCTCATCCTTCTTCTTCTACTTTTCCTCATCCTTCTTCTTCTTCCTCTTCTTCTTCTTCTTCTACTTCTCATCCTTCTTCTTCTACTTCTCATTCTTCTTCTTCTTCTTCTTCTTTAATCTCCCTTTGCAGACGATGCGGTGAAAATGTTGAGGCACAGCATCGTGTCGGATGGGGAACGGGTCATGACGACCATTTTCTTTAGTCCCTGAGTGCATCTAGAAAGTAGGGGACGTGCTGTACTTCTTTATCAGGATCCACCACTACGAGGACTATGTACAATCTTTTCTCCATTAGCCAGGCTAGGCCTGTTACTGGGGTCAGCAATGGGTTTCTGAATGGCAAATTCACCCCTAATTTCATGAGATTAAAAGATTAAAGTTGCTGATTGGCATCATCACCCCTAATTTCATGAAATTAGAAGATTAAACTTGCTGACAGACACCTTCACACCTAATTTCATGAGATTAAAAGATTAAACTTGCTGACAGACATCTTCACACCTAATTTCATGAGATTAAAAGATTAAACTTGCTGACAGACATCTTCACATCTAATTTCATGAGATTAAAAGATTAAACTTGCTGACAGGCATCTTCACACCCAATTTCATGAGATTAAAAGATTAAACATGTTGACAGGCATCTTAAAACCTAATTTCATGAGATTAAAAGATTAAACTTGCTGATTTGCATCTTGACCCTATAATTTCATGAGATTTTTAGAATAGAGTTGCTGACGCTGTTTTATTTTCACTCTAAAATTATTTATTTAAAAAAAAATCATGTTTCACTATAACAAATTGAGGACTATTCCAATGGAGTTGCACGTGGTATCTTTTTGCTGGTTATGTTGTCCTTTACATCTAGAAAAATTTGGCTATCTGTAAGGCTTCAGATGAAAACAATGGTTACATTAGATTACTTATCTGTGGGTTTCTCTTATTTTTTTCCTTTGTCTTTTTATGAAAGCGAACGATGAAACAATTACATATTGTGAATTTATCGTTTATTATCACTTTTATTTTATTATTTTGTAAGTGCTGCCTTGCTGAACACAAACATGGCATGGATGTTTTGTTTTGTTTTTGTTTGTTTTGTTCTGTTCTTATTTTTCAGTCAATGTGACAGAGCAAACTGCAGCTCCCACTCCAGCACCAACGGCCAGTTCAGATGTAGCCACCAAGGGAAACAACCCTGCCCCAAAACCTGATCTTCATAGCAGCGGTAGGTTGAGTTATCTGCTCTGACTGACTTTCATACGTCGAAAATGATGGGGAATTATGCCATAATAGAGCATGAGGAGTTCTAGTTGCTGAGTTTCTTTATGTTAACGCGCTTGTTCATTCCTTCAGGTCACCTGTAAATTATTGAGCAATACTTTCTTGATATCCAGTAGGAAGATTTTTTTTTGTTTATTCAACGTGTCTGCTTCAGTGAGTGTAGTGTTCAAAGTACCTGCGATACCCTAGGCCAGTCGCCTACTTTCTTATTTCCCGGGAGCACTGCTTTGCTTTACTTTTCTGTCATAGTCATCGAGCCGTCTAATGTGACCAATGAAGAGGAACTTTCTTTGCTTGATGGAGCTCAGCGGAAGCCAGTTTGTGTCCACATCCCTTTTTCTTCCGAAGCACTTTTCTTGCTCTTCTTATCCTTTCAGGATTGACTGAGGCCTCCTGTGTCATCCTCTGGAAAGATCTGTACCTCTGACCTGGTTCCTGTGTTAGCGTCCACGATTTCTGCCTGTTTGTTGCTTTTTAGAAAAGTTTCTCTAAATCTTGCGTCTGAGGCCATCGAAATGCATTCCTTATTTCGAATAGTCTTGAGGAAGTCATTAATAAACTTTGTTTAAATCTATTCTTGCCTGCCAAGTTTGTTCGTTACAGCTACGCCAAAGTACTAAGCACTACTCTTATGAAAAGCTGATTATGATTGTCATGATTTTAGTTGTTTTAGCGTTTAGAGAAAGTTCTAGATTTTGCTGTATCTTTTGATTGTTAACTTGATACTTTTACTTGTTTTCTCTTTTGGTCATCAACCTTATGCTTTTACTTGCTGTATCTTTTGATCATCAACATTATGCTTATACTTGGTGTATCTTTGGATCATCAACATGATGCTTTTACCATCTTCTGGGTTGTTCGAAAGAACAATTAACATTGTTATATAAATGATATAAATCAAACGTTATATTACAGAAGACAAGAGAGCGTTTGATCAGCTAATCTTGACCAACATTATCATCGGTGGAGGAGGTTCACAGCCCGCTCTCAACTTTCTGCAGATTCTGAAGACAGATGAGCACAAGTGAGTCCTCACACATCCAGGACACGGAGCTGGGATTTCTACGTGAATATAATTATACTGGGTGTAATAAGTCATAACCACTACAAAAAATGGCATGTCTGATAAAATAACGTTGTATTTAATATAACAAACCTTCAGTAAGCGCGGGAGCGACATAGAAAAAAATGATGCTTTTTTCTTTTGTTTTGATTCTGGAAATTGTTTTGTTTCTTTCCTATTTAACAGGAAATTGTCTAAAATGTTAGCTACCTTGAGATTGTCTTAATTTTATAAAACATAAAGTCTTTTTTATGTTAGGTTTTAAATCATTTTCTACTTCCTATTTTAATATCGTAATAAGTAAGATATGCAGACGACACAGTCCTGATTACTAACAGTGAAGGAGAGCTACAGGTTCTTCTGGACGTCATGGCTCGTGAAAGTAAAAATAAAGGTCTCAGCCTGAATAAAAAGAAGATTGAAGTGATGTCATCTCAGAGAAAAGAATGCCACCAAAATGTAGAATTACCATCATGGAACAAATCTGAAACAGGTTGATAGATTCAAGTATTTAGGAACGATTATAACAACGGATGGGAAATGTCACAACGAAATAAAAAGCAGACGTGCTCAGGCCAAGTCACCATTCCAGACAATGAGACACATCTTGTGCAACTGATCCGTATCAATGGACACAAAATTCCGAGTACGTAAATGTTACATCGAATCAGTTGTGTTTTATGGGTATGAAGCATGGTCTATGAATAAGAGAGTACAGCGAGAAATTGAGGCCATAGAAATGTGGTCTATAAGAAGGACGTTGAAGGTACCATGGAGAGCTAAGAAAACTAATGAAGAAGTCTTAAGAGAGACTGGAGTTAAAAGGCAAATTATAGCAAAGATCGGAGGTAGACAAGCGAGATTTATAGGACGTTTCATGAGAAAAGGAAAATTGGAACACATTGTGGCAAATGGAAAAATTGAAGGAAAAAGAGACAGAGGAAGACAGAGAGAGAAGTCACTGGATGGGCTGTCAGTGTGGCTAGGAAGAAAGTCACCGGCGGATCTCATAATCAAGTCTAAAGACAGGGAAATGTGGAGAGAAATGATCGCCCACGCCACATGGCACTTGAATATTCATCACGAAATAAATAAAAGATTATTGCTCCCGTATTTCCGTAATTTTTATCTAATCAAAGCCCGAGATTGACCATCAGGTCGTGATATTTATTGTAGAAATTATTAGCAGTAGAAAAAAAAACATGTAGATACAAAGTTCCATTTGTAGACGGACACGGAAGTTTTATCTATCCACAACACCTGC
The DNA here is from genome assembly GCA_009760885.1 of Achatina immaculata. Taxonomy (NCBI): domain Eukaryota; kingdom Metazoa; phylum Mollusca; class Gastropoda; order Stylommatophora; family Achatinidae; genus Lissachatina; species Lissachatina immaculata. The sequence continues at coordinate 31,517,919 of CM019713.1, forward strand.
AGCCAACGCCACAAACACACACGTACACACATTCGCGCACGCGCACACACACACACACACACACACACACACACACACACACACACACACACACACGCACGCACGCACGCACGCACACACACACACACACCACACCCACCCACCCACCCACCCACCCACTTCCCCCCCCCCCCCGTCTTTCTGCATGGGATTGAACTGGCTACGTTTCCTTCACTGTCCGTATACTTCACCACTACACCTACTGCTTAACAGAGACTTTAAAAAGAAAATTAGATTAAGATTAATGCAAATACCGGCAGGACCACCATGAAAACTTGCTACGTTTGTCTGTAGTATGAATATATTTGTTGGTCTGTGTGTCCGAGATATCTGAATGACTTCCCGTAATAACGTTTTTTTTTTTTACTTGCCCTCGCATTTACGGCTTTCCACCTTTTCAGCTTTCATATTTCACATCGTCAAACACATTTAACATAATTTTAGTACTTTCATAGCGTGACTTAATAAGAGTTAATTGTTGATGTCAATATCTACCATGTCAAATGCACATTCAACAAATTCAAGTGTTGGAAAGAGAGATACACATGTCCAGCAGTTAGTAACGAATGTTGAAAATTTAGTAAAGAATGTTGATAGAACTTGCTAAAAGAAAAGTATAATCGACAGGTTTTCTTTAAAAATTAAAGCACAAAGGAAAGAGACTAGATCCAGAGAGCTGACTCGTACAAACCACAAAACTACGACAGACATTTATTATGAGAAGAACTAGACACAGAACAACGATGATGACAAGCGATGAGCAATTTGTGGAAAAAAAGAACAAATAATGTCAATAACGCACTAAGAGCTCTGTTAGAGAGACCTACAGAAGTAAAGAAAGACTTATTTGCACGCTTCTTTGATAAATCAAATCATTTGATATAGTAAAACATGACGAAATCATGCAAATTTTAGAGGATATAAATATTGACGGCCAGGATCTGAGAATAAAGTTTCTTTAAAAAATTGTACTGGAATAAAGAAGCAGCTGTCACGGTTGATAATATGATTGGCAAATATCGATCACTAAAGGGAGGAGGTAGACAACGCTGTGTCCTCTCATCTGATTTTCTCTCATTGTGCAGTGAAAGTATGAGGGGAACCTAAAGTAAGCCAGGAATTCGAGTGGGAGGCTACAAGATTAATAACCTGCGATATGCAAATGATACAGTACTAATAGCAAAAAATAAACAGAGCTTACTGAAATTACTTGATTATTTCTTTGGACCTCTTTCTCAAATGAGAGCAATAGTTCATTGTACACATCTTGTATGGGGTGAACAGCGCAGCCAAAACTTAGCCACCGTACACTAATTGAATGTTTAAGTGCATGATATCAAACGGCACTAAAGAGCATCACATACGTCTTTTAATTGATGAGTTCTATGGCCAGAAGATTGATAAAGCTTAAAGATTTGTCGAAACCATAACCAGTTATCCGCCACCGAGTCTATTTCAGAAGTAGCATCTTTAGTTGCCAGTGCGACACAATGGGTTACACAGTGCAGATGCACTAAAGTAGGCTGAAGTGCAGTCATGCGTGCGGTGACACCTGCATGTTTGTCGGCCATGACACTTGCTCTGTCTGACCCTAGTCCAGCTATCTGTCTGTTTTTAATTCCCCATTCTTCCATTACTTGTACCAACTGGTGGAAACCAAATTCAGCAGTTTCAGGGTCTATTCTGTAATTTCCTCCAAAACATTGTCTGCGCATTTCCCTGTTTCTCAACCTTAGCGTACATTATATGGTTTTTTGTCTAATGTGCAGCTCAGTGTCCCGTCAACCCGACGAAATCATTGTCCCTGATTTGCTGTCGATTTTCTCTGTAACAACATACACAACAGATTCCTCCACTGATTTCCTCTTTAACAACATACACAACAGATTCCTCCACTGATTTCCTCTTTAACAACATACACAACAGATTCCTCCACTGATTTCCTCTTTAACAACATACACAACAGATTCCTCCACTGATTTCCTCTTTAACAACATACACAACAGATTCCTCCATAGATTTTTTCTTTAACAACATATACAAGAGATTCCTCCATTGATTTTTTCTTTAACAACATATACAACAGATTCCTCCATTGATTTCCTCTTTAACAACATACACAACAGATTCCTCCATTGATTTCCTCTTTAACAACATACACAACAGATTCCTCCATTGATTTCCTCTTTAACAACATACACAACATATTCCTCCATAGATTTTTTCTTTAACAACATATACAACAGATTCCTCCATTGATTTCCTCTTTAACAACATACACAACAGATTCCTCCATTGATTTCCTCTTCAACAACATACACAACAGATTCCTCCATTGATTTCCTCTTTAACAACATACACAACAGATTCCTCCATTGATTTCCTCTTCAACAACATACACAACAGATTCCTCCATTGATTTCCTCTTTAACAACATACACAACAGATTCCTCCATTGATTTCCTCTTTAACAACATACACAACAGATTCCTCCATTGATTTCCTCTTTAACAACATACACAACAGATTCCCCATTGATTCCTCTTTAACAACATACACAACAGATTCCTCCATTGATTTCCTCTTTAACAACATACACAACAGATTCCTCCATTGATTTCCTCTTTAACAACATACACAACAGATTCCTCCATTGATTTCCTCTTTAACCAACACACACAAGAGATCCCTCTGTTTGGCTCACAGACTCGTGATGTTTGTAGATTCTGAACTTTGACTCTTCCAGTGAACTACTACACAGAGAGAGGCAGGTATCTTCTATCTGAAGGTTGATCACAGCTTCATGAGAGGCAGGTATCTTCTATCTGAAGGTTGATCAGAGCTTCATGAGAGGCAGGTATCTTCTATCTGAAGGTTGATCAGAGCTTCATGAGAGGCAGGTATCTTCTATCTGAAGGTTGATCAGAGCTTCAAAATGACATCAATAAAACTGTTCGCAGCTGTGATTCCAGTGTTTCTTTTGTATATGTGTGTGTGTGTGCATCAGATGAATACTTGTCCATTGACTGCTGAGGAACGTAGGTTGAAACAGCCACAATTTGCCTTTTGCTTTAGGTTTATTTATTTAGTGCTGATGTTTGATAGTTTGTTGAACATTTAGTAAATCCATCCTTCTGTTTTCTGACATACATAACAGAACATAGTTTGTTGAACATTTGGTAAACCCATCCTTCTGTTTTCTGACATACATAATGGAACATAGTTTGTTGAACGTTTAATAATCTATTCTTCTGTTTGCTGACAAACATAACAGAACATAGTCGGTTGTTCGTCGGTACCTATCCATGTATAATGCCTTCTCCACTTCCCATTAAAACAATGTTTAGTTTTTTTTCTAGAATCTTCAGACTCTTCTGGTTCTTCCTGTCTTTGTTTTCTGTCACTGTCGGCTTTATTCCTGCTAGAAGACCTGCTAGTCACCGAACTGCTGCTGCTGACTGGCGGTTCATCACTGGGGCTGTTTTACTCTCACTCGAATCATCATCATCTTGTCTCTTGTGTTAAAAGCAATAATTGAGAAAAGCCTTTCTGACAGCCATATCGGTAATTTGTTAAACACTGAGAGCTGAGAATAGACTAAATGAAGTGTTCGATTTGGAATGGCACAAATCACTTCCCGGGGTAGCCAAAACTTGACTGTGAGTACAGAGGAAGAACTAAGGACAGGGGACAGCTGGGTGGCTGGAGACGATGATAAAAGATTCGGTGTTCGATACTAAGAAATAATCAAAAGTCTTTTGATGTTCGCCGACACAGACATAGCTTTATCTCCTAGGGATGTTCTCATTTATTTACCACACTCTCTCCAGCAAACTCAGCAACTTTTTACACATAAAACTTTACAAGAAAGTTTTTAAATCATTTGGTTCCGAATCATAGCTGACATGCTGGCGTCAAGGTTGGCGAACCATAGCTGACCAAGACCCTGTCAGTTTAGTAGATACAGTAACATACATAGCCTGGCCAATGAGGCAGGGATCGCCACAGTTCATGCGACGGTGGAGCCTGCTAAAAAGTGCTGAACGCCCACTACCCCCTGCATTGCAGCTCCACCCAGGGAATGCAACAGAAAACGGAAAAAAAGCTGCGTGATCTACTTCCAATCCGACACGATGCAGTGTCTCAACATCATAACAGATCAGCTGCAAAGATAACCAACACGCAGTTCCAGTGAGATTTAAGAAGAAGAAACAATAACAAGTTCACCTTTCTTCATAACATAAATAACAAGTTCAACTATCTTCATAACATAAATAACAAGTTCACCTATCTTCGTAACATAAATAACAAGTTCACCTTTCTTCATAACATAATGATAAGTTCGCCCTTCTTCATAACATACATAAAAAGTTCACCTATCTTCATAACATAAATAACAAGTTCTCCTTTCTCCATAACATAAATGACAAGTTCACCTTTCTTCATAACATAGATAACAAGTTCACATTTCTTTATAACACAAAAACACATTCACCTTTCTTCATAACATAAGTAACATCTTCCCCGTTCTTCATGACATAAATAACAAGTTCACTTCTCTTCATAACTGAAATAAAAAGTAATAAAAATGTTAGTTTTATTTCTCGTTTAGTCTTCTACTAGGTTTGTTTTTGTTCCCTCATCATCATTTCTGCAATCTTCATTATCGGTTTCTTCATTAACGTTTTCGTCGTCGATGTTATTATCTTCATTGTCATTTTTCTCATCCTCCTAGTTATCTTCACTTACTTTTCTTCATCACAACAACGTGTACTCCTTTAACTCCTGAGTTTGCACTTTGATCGGTGAGAACACAGCTCGAAAATCCAGCATATTCAAGGAGTCAACAGACCGTCTAATGAACTTCAAAGCTAGCGCCGGTAGCCGTTGTTGTTTTAGCTGATACCGACAATTGTAACCGAAAGATCACATTACAGAGGAAAGACATTAATCCCGCCATCAGGACTTCTGGAGAACATGAAACTTTTAATTCGACCTTGAATTACAGATATAAATTTTCGGCAGCGAAAGCTCAAAGTTCAAAATTCAGAATTCTCGCTCCGGCTTCAATGCATACGGGACAACCCCAAATATGCTCCACTGCATCCATCCTAGAGTATGTTTGCTAATAGTTCCTATCAAGTGTTGGTTGTTTACGATGTGTTTTCTACCTCACAGTTCGGATTTTCTACCAGCGCCTTTAATTTGTCCTAGCTCCAGCAATCTCTTCACAGCTACAGTGTTCTTCCATTCCCCCTCTTCATTTTCCTGCAGTCTGTACAATACAGTCTTAGCAATGTCCCCTTAAAAAAAAAGCGAAGGCATATTTAATTCAATTCCTCCGACTAATTTTACTGTATCGTCAGCAAATTATTATTATTTTTTTATACATTTCATTTGTTGTTTAGAACTTGTTCTGGCTTTAAAAAAATATAAACTAGTAGTATTAATGAGAAGAACAGTAAGTTTTTAAAAATTTAAAATGTAATTTTTATTGTTGGTCAAAGCCATCACTACATGCAAAATATAATTGAAGAACTTACGTCACTTGTGGTCACACTGGTGCATGTCTTCGGTTGAACAGTCAGCCTTACAACAAGACAAACTATTCATAAAATTCACAAATTAACTCAGTCTTACAACACGACAAACTATACATAAACTTCGCAAATTAACTCATTCTTACAACACGAGAAACTATTTATTACTTCACAAATTACCTCAGTCTTACAACAAGACAAACTATTCATAAAATTCACAAATTACCTCAGTCTTACAACATAACAAACTATTCATAAACTTCACAAATTACCTCAGTCTCACAACACGACAGACTATTCATAAACTTCACAAATTACCTCACTTTTACAACACGACGAAATATTCATAAACTTCACAAATTACATCACTCTTACAACAAGACAAACTATTTATAAACTTCACAAATTACAGTCTTACAACACGACAAACTATTCATTAACTCCACAAATTTCCTAATTCTTACAACAAGACAAACTATTCATAAACTTCGCAAATTACCTCAGTCTTACAACACGACAGACTATTCATAAACTTCAAAAATTACCTCAGTCTTACAACACGACAAACTATTCATAAACTTCACAAATTACATCAGTCTTACAACACAACATACTATTTATAAACTTCACAAATTACCTCAGTCTTACAACACAACATACTATTCATAAACTTCACAAATTACCTCAGTCTTACAACAAGACAAACTATTCATAAACTTCACAATTTACCTCTGTCCCCCAACAAGATTAACTATTCATAAACTTCACAAATTCCCTCAGTCTTACAACAAGATAAACTATTCATAAACTTCACAAATTACTTCATTCTTACAACACGACAAACTATTTAAAAACTTCACAAATTACCCCAGTCTTACAACACGGCAAACTTTTTATTACTTAACAAATTACATCAGTCTTACAACACAATAAACTATTCATAAACTTCAGAAATTACCTCAGTCTTACAACATAACAAATTATTCATAAACTTCACAAATTACCTCAGTCTTACAACACGACAAACTATTCATAAACTTCACAAATTACCTCAGTCTTACAACACGACAAACTATTCATAAACTTCACACATTACCAACAATTTTTTGAACGAAAACATACTTTCAGCACCCTGCAATGTTTCTCCTACAAGAGCGACCACCCTACAAACATACAACACTCCTGCACCCAGAACAACACACTACGAACATATAACTCGCCTCTATCCAGAATAACACGCTACAAACATATAACACACCTCTACCCAAAACAACACATTACAAACGCATAGCACGCCTCTACCCAGAACAGGATACTACAAACATATTACACATCTCTACTCTGAACAACACACTACAAACCAGTTGACGACTATCTTTCTAGTCAAGGCTGATCGCATCATCAACCAAACCGTAATCACGCAACATAATTGAAAATATAACAACAGAACAAATCATTTCTAATCGCTTTTCCAAAACTTTACCGCTACCCAACATTATTTAGTCTTAACCACAGAGACTACATTGTTAAAGGTAAAGGTAATCCTGTCATGCCTTAGAGGCACATAGGGATATGGTGCTAGAGCCCATATTTTCCTTGACCTGTCAGCACACTAGAGGGTGATATGGTCAGTATCACGCTTGGCTGCCTTTCCTTCCCCAACTCCATAAGAAGTCGGCTAATATGTTAATATATGGATGATCTTATGGTTACAGCTGAGGCAAACATATGATTTAATGATAACCATAGTCAGCTTCGTATTGATACGTCTTTGTTCGATTTGTCCGTTACTCCTCAAAATATGACATAAAAACGAAAGTAAGAACTCATTCTATACCTTTTTCTGTCACAAAACTTTATCTTGTCACTTCTCCTTTCTATTAACTTTCCGCGGTTATTGTTTTCCTTTGTATAACTAACAAAGAATTTCGTGGTTTCTTTCAGCTTGTAAAAAAGAAATTAGTTCGTTTCTTTGCTTCGCTAAAAAGAAATTCTTGGTTTGTTTGAACTACTAAAATAGAAAATCCTGGTTCGTTGTAGCCATTAGAAAACAAATCAGTGGTTTGTTTGAGCCACTAAAGTAGAAATTCGTGTTTTCTTGATAACAAAACAAATCTAAAGTTGATCAATATAAAAAAAACGAACATGTATATGGGATATTTAATAAAAGATTAAAAAACCCAGGATTAATAAAATTAAACACTAAAAACAGAGGATTGAAAAGATACGAAGAAGTGTAAAAAATAGTTTTCTTTATTGACAGCACGTCGAACTTATCTATTATCTTCTTGGGAGACATTGCGTCACACTGGTTGCTATAGAAACAGTTATAAACACACACACACACGGATATACACACATCAAGTAGTGAACAAAGAAACACAAGCCTTGAATATGGGAACCAAATAAAGCAATGATAAACTGAAACTTGTTTACAGAAGCAAGGACTACCAAAAAAAAAAAAAAACAAAAAACAGAAGGGTTAGCAACAAGGACGGGAAACTTCTATTTGTCTCTTAAAACTGAATCGACGTTTAAAGATTCGTGACTTCTTTTTCTTCTGCGTTTGAGGTTGTTGGTCACTTCAGATCCTTATCCCTGTCGTCATGGCAAAGCCCGCTGTCCTCTCCAGATCCTGATAGCTTTTGCCCCAAGTTTGTGTCCTCTGGCCATGTCTCACGCCTCAGGTCTGCATGGTTTGGGCACTCTTGTAGAATATGTTCAAGGACTCCACTGCCACATGGACACTCTGACACATGTATCTACCAGAATGCTTTTAAATGTATCTCATTTAGAATTGATTCATTCTTCTGGTTTGCATCACATACATGACAGTATGGATATGCCGATGTGTGTTTTATAGTGAAATATTTTATTCAGCTTATCTCTTTTATCTTTACATTCACGTTCACTTTTATTATTATTATTATTATTATTATTGTTATAACTGATACTATTACTATTAGTATTATTACTTTTATTACTATTGATTTTATCGTTACTATTATTATTAAATGATATACTGAAGGAAAAGGAGAGTCAGGTTAAAGCGTACTTTTTTACATAAGAAGCAATTCACCATCGATTAGACTTTTCCATCGCTCAGCTACCATTATTAGGTAGTAACATTACTAGAGATCAGCGTTTAATCTTGTCAAAACTATTACAGAAAAGTATATCTTGCTGACCCAGCTGGTGGCAGCAGTAGACTTAACAGACAGTATATCGATCTAAGTACACGTCAATCTCAAGATCCAGGTGGCTATATAACTGAAACAAGATTGACAGGACGTGTTTTGTAGTTTTAATTATTATTTAAGCCGCTGCTCTGTAAAATATGTGCTGGAGGTCCTGGGTGACTGAATGACAGACAAGATGAAGAGGCATGACTGTTTCAAGTCTAGAGTAAAGACGTCGGAGGGAGGGAAGGAGAGAAGGAAAGAGGAAAGAGTGAAGATAGGGAAAGAGGGAGGGAAGAAGACAGGGAAAGAGGGAGGGAAGAAGAGAGAAAGAGGGAGGTAAAAAGTCAGGGACAGAGGGAGGGAAGAAGAGAGAGAAAGAGGGAAGTAAGAAGACAGGGAAAGAGGGAGGTAAGAAGACAGGGAAAGAGGGAGTGGAGAAGAGAGGGGAAAAAGGGAGAGAAGAAGAGAGAGAAGGAAGTGTGATAAAGTCAGGTCAGGAGCTACGAGATTCAACCATGGGTGAGATGGAGGGAGAGATTTAGTCATGACTCCCAGAGGTCTGCGGGTTCTTGGGTGTAACCGCTCCAGGAGGCTGAAGATAAAGTTGGAATGTTCACGTCTGTAACTTTTCAGCGTTCCTAGATGTTTGTTCGGTGGAGCTGATAAGTTGGTTATGTTACTGTGACCAGGTCTTTGACCACGGTTCCTGTTTGTCGCCCTTCTTTGTCTTATATTACTGTGACCAAGTCATTGTCTTTGTTTCGTGTTTGTCGCCCTTCTTTGTCTTATATTACTGTGACCAAGTCATTGTCTTTGTTTCGTGTTTGTCGCCCTTCTTTGTCTTATATTACTGTGACCAAGTCATTGTCTTTGTTTCGTGTTTGTCGCCCTTCTTTGTCTTATATTACTGTGACCAAGTCATTGTCTTTGTTTCGTGTTTGTCGCCCTTCTTTGTCTTATATTACTGTGACCAAGTCATTGTCTTTGTTTCAGGTTTGTCTCTCTTACTTCTCTTGTATTACTGTGGCCAAGTCTTTGACTTCGTGTTTGTTGCCCTTGCATGTCTTATATTACTGTGGCCAAGTCTTTGACTTCGTGTTTGTTGCCCTTGCATGTCTTATATTACTGTGACCAAGTCTTTGACTTCGTGTTTGTTGCCCTTGCATGTCTTATATTACTGTGACCAAGTCCTTGACTTCGTGTTTGTCGCCCTTGCTTGTCTAGTGCGCCACACTTGGCGATTCTGTCACGCTGAGGGAAGCGGAAAGACGAACCACTCTTGCCGTCCACTAAGACGGTACAAGACGTCATCTTCCTTCATATTGCCTGGATTATTATTACTGTGTTGCAAAGGGTCACCGCCAAATTAAAACAATCTTTACGGGTAGGTGTTCCACTGTTCTCCACGTACTATACTATACTATACTGTATTATATATCTTCTTATATAACTTATATATCCTTCCCGTGCCGTTAAACGTCACATAGGGCTCTCAAAGTAGTTAACCAATTTATAGTGTATTGCATTATATTATATTATATTATATTATATTATATTATATTATATTATATTGAAGAAAATATCTATTTAGTTGAAGTTTATTTCTTGCTTCAGCTTCGGAAGAAAATATCTTTCATGCCGTGCACATTAAACCTTTTAAACTTCATCTTTTTCTTTCTCAGCCTCTTACAAGACATCTGGGGCTGAATATTCGAGTGTCCAGTTTTGCTGTTACTTTTTTCCGTGACTGTCGCCTAGACATGAGCTAGCTTTACACTAGACATGAGCGAGCTGTCGCTTAGACATGAGCTATCTTTACCCTAGACATGAGAGAGCTATCGCCTAGAAGTGAGCTAGCACTACACTAGACATGAGCGAGCTGTCGCATAGAAATGAGCTAGCATTACACTATACATGAGCGAGCTGTCGCCTAGACATGAGCTAGCTGTACACTAGACATGAGCTAGCTGTACCCTAGACATGAGCTAGCATTATACTAGACATGAGCAAGCTGTCGCTTAGACATGAGCGAGCTTTACCATAGACATGAACGAGCTGTCTCCTAGACATGAGCTAGCTGTCGACTAGACATGAGCGAGCAGTCGACTAGACATGAGAAAAAAAGAAACTCTTAACCTTTCCTGCCTATTTTTAATAAGAAAGCTGGGCACAAAAGTCCAAGTCTATATTTTCATCTATTTTACATATTTTTTTATGTTGTGTTGTTTTTTTTTCTACGTGGTCTTTGAAATACTGGATTATTGTATGTTCTTCATTCGTATGTACTCATCTTACTTTCTGGCGTTCTTGTTTCCTTACTCTGTCTGTCTTTCTGAAAAAGGGAACCATTATATTCCTGTACTCCGGTAATGGCAGGAAACAAAGAAGAAAAAAAACAGGATTTCAAGAAATAAAGGAATAAATACTGCATTCTTTTTTCTACTTTTTCTCATTCTTTTCTCTATTTAACTTTCCCGCTCTTTCAAAAGCTGATAAAATAGAAAGTTGAGTACAACATAAACTATAAAGTTTATAAAGATTCTACGAGGCCGTACTAGTAAGAGTAAATGAGTAAAATTAATAAACTAGAAACATTAGAAAGATTCTAAGAGGCCACAAATTATTCCCACAACTCCTTCCCTTCCACAAATTAATAACACACTACTTTATCTCCACAAATTAATCCCACTACTCCTTCCCTTCTACAAAATACTCCCACCATTTCTTCACCTCCAGAAATTACTGCCCTCTCCTTCCCCTCCACAAAATACCCCTAACACTCCTTTCCTTTCACAACTTACTCCAACCACTCCTTCCCCTCCACAAAATTTTCCCACTACTTCTTCCCCTTCACAAATTACTCCCGCCACACAGTACTCCCACCACTTCTTCTCTTCCATAAATTACTCCCACCTCTCCTTCCCTTCCGCAACTTACTCTAACCACTCCTTCCCTCCACAAATTACTCTCATCATTCCTTTCCCTCTACAGACTAATCGCACCAACCCTTCCCCTCCACAAATTACTCCCATCACTCATTCACTCCCTCTTAGACTATTCCAACCACTCCTTCCCTTCTACAAAATACTCCGAAACACTCATTGCCTCCTATAAAATACTCCCTCCACTCCTTCCCTTCTACAAAATACTCCCAACACTCATTGCCTCATACAAAATACTCCCACTAATCCTTCCCTTCTACAAAATACTCCCAACACTCATTGCCTCATACAAAATACTTCCACTACTCCTTCCCCTAAACAAATTACTCCTACCTCACCTTCTCTTCCGCAAATTGCTCTAACCAGTCCTTCCTCTGCACAAATTTATCACATCATTCCTTCCCCTCTATAGACTACTCCAAACACTGCATATCCTCCACAAAATACTACCAACACTCCTTCTCCTCCACAAAATAATCCCATCAGAGCTCCTCCTCCACAAAATTCTCCTACCACTCCTCTTCCTCCACAACATTCTGTTACCACTCCTGTCCCTCCACAAAATTCTCCCATCACTCCTCTCCGTCCATATAATTCTCCCTCCACAAAATTCTCCCACCACTCCTCTCCGTCCATATAATTCTCCCTCCACAAAATTCTCCCTCCACAAAATATTCTCCCTCCACAAAATTATCCCTCCACAACATTCTTCCTCCACAAAATTTTCACTCCACAAAATTTTCCCATAACTCCTCTACCTCCACAAAATTCTCCTACCACTCCTCTACCTCCACAAAATTCTCCCTCCACAAAATTCGCCCTGAACAAAATTCTCCCACCACTCCTCTCCCTCCACAAAATTCGCCCTGAAAAAAAGTCTCCACCCACTCCTCTCCCTCCACAAAATTCTCCCTCCACAAAATTCTCCCTTCACAACATTCTCCAATCACTCCTCTCCCTCCACAAAATTCTCCCACCACTAATCTCCCCCACAAAATTCTCCCTAAACAAAATTCTCCCACCACTCCTCTCCATCCACAAAATTCTCCCACAACTCCTATCCCTCCACAAAATTCTCCCTCCACAAAATTCTCCCATCACTCCTCCCACTCCACAAAATACTACCTGCACAAAATTCTCCCACCACATTCCTCTCCCTCCATAAAATTCTCCCACCACTCCTCACCCTCCACAAAGTTATCCTACCACTCCTCTCCCTCCACAAAATTTCCACACCACTCCTCTCCGTCCATATAATTCTCCTTCCACAGAATTATCCCACAACTCCTCTCCCTCTACAAAATTCTCCCTCCACAAAATTCTCCCTCCACAAAATTATCCCTCTACAACATTCTTCCTTCACAAAATTCTCACTCCAGAAAATTCTCCCTCCACAACATTTTCCCACCACTCCTCTCCGTCCATATAATTCTCCTTCCACAAAATTATCCCACAACTCCTCTCCCTCCACAAAATTCTCCCTCCACGAAATTCTCCCTCCACAACATTCTTCCTTCACAAAATTCTCACTCCAGAAAATTCTCCCACAATTCCTCTCCCTCCAGAAAATTCTCCCTCCACAAAATACTCCCTCCACAAAATTCTCCCTCCACAAAATTTTCTCACCACTCCTCTCCCTCCACAAAATTCGCCATGAACAAAATCCTCCACCCACTCCTCTCACTCCACAAAATTCTCCATCCACAAAATTCTCCCATCACTCCTCTCCCTCCACAAAATTATCCCACAGCTAATCTAACTCCACAAATATTCTCTCTCCACAAAATTCTCCCACCTCTCCTCTCGATCCACAAAATTCTCCCACCACTCCTATCCCTCCACAAAATTCTCCCACCACTCCACTCTGTCCACAAAATACTACCTGCACAAAACTCTCCCATCACATTCCTCTCCCTCCACAAAATTTTCCCACCACTCCTCTCCACTTCATGAAATTCTCCATCCACAAAATTCTCCCACCACTCCTCTCCCTCCACAAAATTCTTCCTCTATAAAATTCTCCCTCCACAGAATTCTCCAACACCTCCTATCCCTCCACAATATTCTCCTCCACAAAGATCTCCCACCACTCCTCTCCCTCCACAAAATACTCCCTCCACAAAATTCTCCTACCACTCTTCTCCCTTCACAAAATTCTCCCACCGCTCGTTCCCCTCCGCAAAATTCTCCCACAACTCCACCCTTCCTCAAAATTCTCCCACCACTCCTCTCCCTCCACAAAATTCTCCCACCACTCCACCCCTCCACAAACTTCTCCCACCACTCCTCCCATCCACAAAATTCTCTAACCACTCTATCCCTCCACAAAATTCTCCCATCACTCCTCTCCTTCCAAAAAATATCCTACCACTCCTCTCCCTCCACAAAATTCTCCCACCACTCCTAACCCTCCACAAAATTCTCCCTCCACAAAATTCTCCCACCACTCCTAACCCTCCACAAAATTCTCCCTCCACAAAATTCTCCCACCACTCCTCCCACTTCACAAAATACTACCTGCACAAAATTCACCCACCACATTCCTCTCCATCCACAAAATTATCCCACCACTCCTCACCCTCCACAAAATTCTCCTACCACTCCTCTCCCTCAACAAAATACTCCCACCAGTCCTCTCCCTCCACAAAATTCTCCCACCACTCCTCTCCGTCCATATAATTCTCCTTCCACAAAATTCTCCCACCACTCCTCTCCCTCAACAAAATTCTCCCTCCACAAAATTCTCCATCCATAAAATTCTCTCACCACTCCTCCCCTTCCACAAAATACTTCCACCACTCCTCCCCCTCCACAAAATTCTCCCACAACTCCTCCCACTCCACAAAATACTCCCACCACTCCTCCCACTCCACAATATACTTCCACCACTCCTTCCCTCCACAAAATTCTCCAACCACTCCTCCCCTCCACAAAATTCTCCCACTACTCCTCCCCCTCCACAAAATACTTCCACCACTCCTCCCCCTCCACAAAATTCTCCCTACACAACATTCTCCCACCACTCCTCCCACTCCACAAAATACTCCCACCACTCCTCCCACTCCACAATATACTTCCACCACTCCTCCCCCTCCACAAAATTCTCAGCCACTAATACATCTTCCTCCCCCTCAAATACCACTATTACTCTTACTTCCGTAAATAAAAATGTCACCACCACTGATCCCCTCCACCCCACCCACCCCCCAATACTACAATCACCAATTCGCCCCCAACAGAAACACCATCACTACTCTTTCATAAGCATTACCACTACAACTTCCAGCCTTCCAAAAACATTCCAGCGCCCTCACCTTCACCTCCCCCCCCCCCCACCCTCAATCTCCTTCACCCCAATTTTTAAAAAAATATATTTTTTCAAGAAAGTTTTTGAAGAAATTCTATATTATATTCTACTTTTGACATTTAATATTTTTTAACACGTTTTTCACCTTTCTAGATTTCTAAATACCTCTTGTTGCAACATATTATAACATACACACACTTACAAACAAACACACACTAACAAACAAACACACACTAACAAACACACACTAACAAACACACACTAACAAACAAACACACACTAACAAACACACACTAACAAACAAACACACACTCGTACACGCACTGAAATGCAGATATATACACTCTAGGTAACATGTACGTGGCATTGAAATTCTAGATATGTGGTAGCTACCTAAGCAGGCATTGGAATGATGACTTGACATACTGCATTATGCTACTTTAAGAGCCAATATTTAACCATCAAATCACGTGATGATTTATTCCACTGAAATCCCTTCCGAAGACTATATAAGACAAAAGGCATTTCTTAGTGAACTTCAGTCCTTGCATATTGTTGCTACTTACTTCAGAGGACTGACCAAACTTTTGCCAGTTCGTGTTTGTGTAAAGGTAAACGTTGCATACTTGTGTACTGACAGTGTTAAGATGTGGAGTTCGGGTTAAACTTCTTATACTTGGTATACAATAACTTTTGTTATCCCATCAAAATTTTGGGGTTTTTTGTTCTTGACATCCTTATTTATCTGTCTTGTGTTCTTTGTTCTCATCCGCTGCTTTCTTTCCTCGTCCATTCGATCCTTTTGAGAATGTATTACATTGATAGTTTTGGCAAGATTCGGTCTCAATGATGACTGATTCAGTGTGAGTTGTCACTCAGTGTCTTAGTCTGATAACCACTGGATGACTCGGCATGATTGTTTCCTCGGTAACCTGGGTTTGACTGGCTGCTCAGTGACTGAACTGACCCCACCCAATGATTCTTAGGCTGTCAGTGATTCGCTGGCCAATGAGTGATTCGACATTAGATTGGCCGTATCTGAATTGTGTTTGATTAGTTACTATAAACAACTTTTCGGAGACGGAGGGATTCTCATCATGGCTGCCAGTGCAAAATGAGACTCAGACAACGGCGTATTACTTGTGTGGGAAGAGAAAGGACTTGAGTTCTTGCCTAGACATCGACTGCAAAGCCACAAACCCATATACGCCCCATTATAATGAAAATGAACGTCACCCAGACAGATGTTAATGCTAGTAAAGTCATTAATTCCATCCAGGCAGATGTTAATGCTAGTAATGTCATGAATTTCTTCCAGACAGATGCTTACGCTAATAATGTAATGAATTTCATCCAAACAAATGTTTACATTAGTAATGTCATGAATTCCATCCATGCAGATGTTTATGCTAATAATGACATGAATTTCATCCAGACAGATGTTTACGCTAGTAATGTCACATAGATTACAGATAACACAGGAAGACGAATGCAGTCACACAGCTCAAAAACATTCGAAAAATATGCATAAATCGATGATAGCACAACTATTCTACTATTTTCATTCACGAAACATTTTAGAATGAACCTCGAATAGTGAGAACATAGCTCCTCCTTAGGAATTTGATGATCAGCTGAGAATGAATGACGAAACATCTAAGACCATGAAAGACAACGTTTTCCTTTGTAAAATAATGCTATAAGGAAATGTAAACATACAAAACCTAATAAAACATTTACCAAAAAGAAATTAGTAAATAATTATTTCTTTTTGCAGGAGGGAATTTCGTCATAATGTCGATTGTTCACTTTGGTAAGTTCCATTCTATCTATCTATCTATCTATCTATCTATCTATCTATCTATCTATCTATCTATCTATCTATCTATCTATCTATCTATCTATCTATCTATCTATCTATCTATCTATCTATCTGTCTGTCTGAAGGTGTTGAATAAGCCCGATAAGGTAATCAACGACCCATAACTGACCAAGACCCTGTCCCACCTCCTTGTGGTACTCCCAGTAACAGGCATAGCCTAGCTAACAGGGCCTGGATCGCCAAAGTCCTCTTGGTGTTGGAGTCTGCTAAAGAAGCATTCCACACTCCCTACTTTTTAGCTGTACTCCGGGACTAAAAAAGTGCCACCATAACCCGCTAGCACGCAGATACGATGCTGTGCCTCAACATCTCTACAGCATGAGCGCGAAGAACAACAGCTCGCAGTTACAGGGAGTTCGTACAAGTTTTGTCTATCTGTCCTCCTGTTTGTCAGTGATTCTGTCTATCTGTCCGTCTATCCCTTCTCCCAGTATGTATTTCGCTGTATCATTCCATACTTCGTGGCTAACGTCGAAACGTCAAAACTGTGTAGTCGTTAAATAATAAAGCTGTTCCTACTTTTTTCTAGTTTATGCATTTAGGTAGAACCCCCCCGAGGCAAGTGTAAGGATCCATGTCAAGTTTAGATATAGGTAGAACCCCTGAGACAAGTGTAAGGATCCATATCAAGTTTAGATATAGGTAGAACCCCTGAGACAAGTGTAAGGATCCATATCAAGTTTAGATATAGGTAGAACCCCTGAGACAAGTGTAAGGATCCATATCAAGTTTAGATATAGGTAGAACCCCTGAGACAAGTGTAAGGATCCATATCAAGTTTAGATATAGGTAGAACCCCTGAACGAACGAACATACTTTATTTTCAAAGGGTTAAGAAATGGGCAACCAGGCCCGTCTGACATTCTGCCCTTCATCATACAGTTTTCACTCTGTCACAGTCATTCAGCATTTGCTAATGAGCATAATAATCATGATGACACAAGTAAATTATTATATAAATATATAATAAAGTTATCTCTTTTCCATACACTCCACACTCTGATTTATGCAGCAGCATGAAATAAACTTGCATTCTTACATTCATTCAAAACGAACAAATGTTTAGAAAAGCAGCATAAAAAAACAAATAAAAAAAGCAAGTGTATAGATCCATGTCAAGTTTAGATATAGGTAGGGCCCCCGAGGCAAGTGCAAGAATCCATGTCAAGTTTAAATATCGGTCTGAGAAACTATACGTTATACCTTTCTAGAATGGCATAGATCCATCTACTTTATATGTGACCATCACAGACGGAAAAATAATCGCCACTCTCATCATATTCACTACAAAACATAAAGACCTTAGTTCTTTAGCAATATAATTACAAAACGTTAATTTTATAAAACAGCAAAGTCTCACTTATTTTAACTATTTCACTCCTAAAGTAATTCCCATGGTTCCACATAATAAATTTTGATGAGAAACTTTGATAGAAAGAAACTGGAAGGAAGCTATTTTATAATTTAAGACATGTTGTGGGTTACAAAAGTAATAGTTTTATTTTTTTTCTTTAATTTATGATTTTTATATTTTTATTTATATTTTGGCTAAACATCGCTGTGTGCATTGAATGGTATAGGCAAGCAAGATCTACCAATACTGCCAGTGTTCTTTTGAAGTGAACGAGTTAATATTCTAGAATTACAGCATAGCTTCTACAAGGGTGTCATAAACAGATAAGCTATTTGTTTTGATGGGTCTTGGGTTGTTTTGTGGGTTGCTTTGTGGGTTGCCTTGTGGGTTGCTTTGTGGGTTGCTTTGTGGGTTGCCTTGTGGGTTGCTTTGTGGGTTGCCTTGTGGGTTGCTTTGTGGGCTGCTTTGTTGGTTGCCTTGTGGGTTGCCTTGTGGGTTGCTTTGTGGGTTGCCTGTGGGTTGCTTTGTGGGTTGCCTTGTGGGTTGCCTTGTGTGTTGCTTTGTGGGTTGCTTTGTGGGTTGCCTTGTGGGTTGCTTTGTGGGTTGCTCAGCGTGCACTGTTCACACCTCCAAGTCCGTCTCCTCTGTGTGATTTAGGTTTACAAGTTTTCAAACGTAATTTTAAAATAAATTTTGACGAAGAAACAGAAGATGAAGAAGGAGAAAGAGAAGTAGAAGAAGAATGCATTTTGGTACTTTTAGATTATAAACTAAGAACTGAAATATTGAACGAGGAGAGATACGTTACCACAGGCAGTGGAGCTTTCAAAAGAGTTAAATTATCAAAGAGTAGCTTAGCAACGCTAAGAAAGAAACTAGTTAGAATTATAAGACAAAGACAGTCAATATTTCTTAGATGTGTCATGAGAAGATAGATGTTAGAAAAATTACTAATAACTGGGAACATTCAAGGGAACAATAGGCAGAGGAAGGAGAAGGAAAATATATCTCAGTGGAGTGACCACTTGGCGTGCAAAAAGAAAAGCGCTTGAACTGATGGGAGATATCAAGAACTGCTCGAGATGGAGATGCATGATCAGCAAAGCTATCCTGCGTGGCAATGTCATGTAATGTATCCTTCCTTCCACTAGTTAGATAAGTAGAGCACAGTTTATGAGTATAGGACAAGCCATTGCTAAACTGTCTGATTCACGTATCTCTCCAAACAGAAGAGCGATACCACTCAACTTACTGTCTGATTCACGTATCTCTCCAAACAGAAGAGCAATACCACTCAACTTACTGTCTGATTCAAGCATCTCTCCAAACAGAAGAGAAATACCACTCAATTTACTGTCTGATTCAAGTATCTCTCCAAACAGAAGAGAAATACCACTCAATTCACTGTCTGATTCAAGTATCTCTCCAAACAGAAGAGCAATACCACTCAACTTACTGTCTGATTCAAGTATCTCTCCAAACAGAAGAGCAATACCACTCAACTTACTGTCTGATTCAAGTATCTCTCCAAACAGAAGAGCAATACCACTCAACTTACTGTCTGATTCAAGTATCTCTCCAAACAGAAGAGCAATACCAGTATCTGAAATAAGAAAACAATCTCAAGACATATCTCTCTATCTAATTCACCTGATTATTCTCTACTTATTTTGATTATCTAAAACTAGATTTATTCTACGAGTAGACCAGAATCATTCTAAATTAAGTAGAAAGCACAGCTCACGTTGGGAGATGAGATCTAAAGATAGCTATGTGGACTTCTAAGAGGGTGATGAGATCTAAAAAGGGGGGGGGGGGCATGTGCAAGTCTAAGAGGGTACGGAGATTAAGGGGCAATGAGGAGATCTTAGGAGATCGGAAGGGTCATTGAAGAGATCTAAGAGAGTTATGATATCATAGGGGGCAATGAGGAGATCTAAGGGTCAATTAGGGCATCTAAGAGCGTGGTGAGAAAAGAAAGGGAACAGAAAAAAGACATGAAAACTAAATGAATCAAATACATTTCTGGAGGCGCTATGGATGTGTCCTGGCAGGGACTGGGAGCAGAAACAAATAGTTTGTAGAGCACTTCTGCTAGGAGGAGAAACTCGGAGAGGAGGGTCAGAATTGTGGAAGAAATGAGGTAAACATGGAACATGACAAGAACAATTATAAAAGTGTTCGAACAAACATAAATGCAACGTGAACTTCTCGAAGAAGTTAGGATCAACAAAACAAAATGGCCACATCAAGAAAAGATAATAATATACTGAAGAGCATGATAGAAGGAAAGGTGGAAGGAAAAAGAGAAAGAGGAAGACAGAGATGTAGATGGAAAGATAACATACGAGAGTGGGCAGGTCCCAGCTTGGCTGAGTGCACCATCAAGGCCATGGAGCGAGGGAACTGGAGATTCATTACTGCGAAGACGACACGCGATGATGATGATGATGATGATGATGATCTTTTAACAATTTTTTTTTTTGCGTTCTGTTGTAACAACTTTTTCTTTCGTCTTCAAGGGAATGTCGCATGTGATGAAGGGACAAACACTACAAGTGGAACAGTTAAGAAAGATGTCAGTACTAATACATCTAGCAGTTTTAATACTTCACATTCAAGCGACAATAGTTCAGCTTCTGAAGAAACTACTAAAGCACTTTCAAATCAAAGTAGCGTACCATCGAGTCAGTCTTCTACCAATAACTCAGCACCTATAGCAGCACCTACGAACCAAAGTACCGGGTCCTTGGCCCCAATCACTGATGGTAAGTTGAACTACCATAACCATATGTCTAAATGAGAACCCGGCAACTAGTAAATGTTGGGGCTCTCTGATATCTATTTTGAATGTTGTAGTTAAAAATAAATTACGCTAGATTTGTTGCAGTTTACTATTATTGATTACGTAACCTTATCTCGTTTTATAAAAAAAAGGAAATACGTTAGAAGGATTATATCAAGTTATGTGCTCTCGAGCATAAATTAATAATAATAATATACTTGTATTAAGCAGTTAAATACATTTCTTTTAAAAACTGTATCCAATAGCATTCATAGGCAGTTGTAAGGGTATGAAGTGTTAGTGCCTTCACATTCCTAGGCCATAGTGTGAGTTAGGGAAACCAGCTCCTGTTCTGGATGCTTTTACTCATTCCAGGTAACACCTCCCCCCCCCCCCCCCGCCCTCCAAAAAAAAAATCGTGAGATTAGGTCGACACCAGTTCGTAGAAAATAAAATCCATGTCAATAGGGAATAGAAACCGGGACCATTAGATCGTTATGGGAGTGCACTGTCTTTTGCACCAGCAAAATCTCAGTCTCAAATTAGTTACATGTCTGCATTTAAAGTTATTCTCAGTCAGTGCTCTTATCTGAAGTAGTGGTCATTTTGTTGAAAGATTCGCATTTCTTGTGATAAAAAATTACGCACACACAAACTCTAACCTGTACCAACATTTATTTACCTCTGAACAAGAAGTTACTCTAGGAAAACACCCTGATAGTTAATGTAGCGACAGAAACTGGTGCCGGAAAGCAGAAAATATTCATGAATTTAAAATAAGTGTACAACGAATGTTTTAACTATAGTTAGTCTGTCTGTTGGAGTTTCAGTTATTGACTAATTTACGTGCATAGTAATTGTTTCTATCAACATTAGAATGTCTGACAATTTATAATTTCAATTATCGTAAGATTATTATTGTTGAGCAATAGAGGGCTCATCTGGGCAAGAGCAGAAAAAAGGCGAAGGACAGGCATTTGTGGAAAACCCTTGCGGAAGCCCCATGTGCCCTGGGCACTAGTTCAGAGAGAGAGAGAGAGAGAGAGATATCCATCATTCATTCATTCATTTGCATGTCCCTTGCGGAACTTTGCCTCCCAAACTGCACTCCTGCAGGCCTCTCGGTTGTGAGCAATATGGCCTGCTACTGATGCATCCATTTGCAGATCGTCAACGATGTCCTGCAGCCATCTTCGTCTTGGTCTTCCTCTTTTTCTTTTTCCCATTACATATCCTTCCAATACGGTCTTCTCTAAATTATCATGACTTTTAATGTGTCCAAAATATTTAAGTTTTCTCTCTTTAATCCTCTTTACTAGCCAGCCTTCTTCAATATTAAGCTCTTGTAGTATAGATATATTTGTTCTTTTTTCTGTCCACATTATGATATCCATAGTCAATATTTTAATCATCGGAACAGTACGTGAAAAGTAAATATTTTAAAATTGTTAAGCTATGTATGGCATGAATGGTTCAGTCATTGTTTTAATATGTGTGAAGTTTATGTGTTAATAAGGGGATATATGTGAAATCAGTGTTTAATTATTGTTAGGGTACTTGTTTGAAGTGTCCCATGTGTGTGACAGTGTGAGCGTCCCATGTGTGTGACAGTGTGAGCGTCCCATGTGTGTGAAAGTGTGAGCGTCCCATGTGTGTGACAGTGTGAGCGTCCCATGTGTGTGACAGTGTGAGCGTCCCATGTGTGTGACAGTGTGAGCGTCCCATGTGTGTGACAGTGTGAGCGTCCCATGTGTGTGATAGTGTGAGCGTCCCATGTGTGTGTTATAGTGTGAGCGTCCCATGTGTGTGATAGTGTGAGCGTCCCATTTATGTGACAGTGTGAGCGTCCCATGGCGATGCTACTCGTCCGGACAGTTTTCTTGTATTCATTGTTGAATGTTTCCATCAGTTTCAGCCACCATGTCCATCTACAACACTCATCTACAAGTTGGGGTTTCCTCCATTAAACATTTTGTTATATTTTGTAAGTGCTGAATCTTGTAGTATTTTGGGTTCGTGTTACGTGTTCCAACTGTTGGTATTAGAGTTGAGTTGCTCTCATGTAACTGGCCATGTACTGACTTGTAGTGGCAGGTTATTATCACCTGTGTTTTCATTTGCTACAAGGGGGTATATCAATGTCACTTCTGAAGCAAATACATGCTTAGTAAATAACGATGTAAAATAATCAAGAGTCAAATGCTTGTTCAGCTGGTGTATAACATATCTAACCCCAGAGTATAGTTAAGTGGATGCAACGCATGCCAATAGTTGCAACACGTCGTTAGACCTTTTTGCGGTAATATGCCCAACACTAAAACTGCGTTAACTCTTTCAACCAGCTTTAGGGTACATGAGACTGACGGGTATAACCAAATACATATGTAGCAATCCATCTACTTACACATTTGTTCGCCAGGCTAATACATCAAGTTCAGCAATCATTTAATACATTATTATTTTCTTACAAATAATTTATTTCTTTATTTTATCGCTTTAGAGGACAAAGTAAAGGCCATTCATGATGAAATAAGTAACATTAAGAATTGTGTTTATAAATCCACTCTTACCTGCGAAAATGACATTGAAGCTGTCAAAGAAGAAAACGACAAAGCAAAGGCTTGCAAGTAAGTTGATTTTGTACCTTTTTTTTCTACGAACTATTGTCTCTATGGGTGAAGCTCTCTATTTTCGGTTTTGGATACTTTTCTCAAACTTATCATCAGAAACTGAAGTGCAGAAATTAGAATATTAAGAAGATGCCTGTTCTTAAATAAGTAATTTATGGGAGTTCTTGGAGAAAGGGCGAGGAGATGAGCGTCATAGAAGCCATTGGCCTCAAGTTTTTCATGCGGTGGTTGGTTCGTCCAGACCAGAGACACGACAGTTCAACGGATGTAGGAACGGAAACTCGGCCTCTTCTAGAGCTGAGAAAGAAAAAAAAAGATAATGCTTCCACTTTATCCTCTGGCACTACGGGTATCATCAAATTCTCCCAGGTAAGGCCGGCCGTAAAGGTCTGGGGAACTGGCAGTAATCCAGTGGCATGTATTTTTATCCATAGGCATTTTTAGTGCATATATCTTTCGATACTGAAAATATATAGAACATATTTAGACAACATGTAGAAAATAGATAGAACATAGTTCTAATAGAAAAAAATTGAAACGGCAACAGTACTTATCAGTGGTCCCACTCACGCAGAGTAGAGGCATATGTGCTGTTTGTATTCCATCATGGGGCCTCCCACGGTCTCCACAGTTAAATAATTGCTACATATGCCCCCATCCGGGTGTCACGATGAAGTTGTGTGACATGATAGTCACTCAACAGAAGTTCAATTAGGGCCTTCCTAGGTTGGTGGGGAGGGCCCTATACTGGTGGGGCAGAACCGGTAGTCTGTATAGTACTTCTAGTATGCCTACAGGTCGATGGAAATATCCTTAACTGACAGCACGATGTTATGACAGCACGATGCTATGATAGCATGATGTTATGATAGCATGATATTACGATAGCATGATATTATGACAGAACGATGTTAAGATAGCATGATGTTATGATAGCACGATATTATGACAGCATGATATTATGACAGAACGATGTTATGATAGCACGATATGATAAGAGCACGATGCCTTTTGTCTTTCGCTTTTTAGGACACTAACGAAAGATCAGCATTCAGTCTTAATGTGTTAGTGCTTAGAAGAAAACTCTTACATGACTGTTTGGTTCAGAGTTAGCAACTCATACATGACTGTTTGGTTCAGAGTTAGCGACTCATACATGACTGTTTGGTTCAGAGTTAGCGACTCATACATGACTGTTTGGTTCAGAGTTAGCAACTCATACACGACTGGTTGGTTCAGAGTTAGCAACTCATACATGACTGGTTGATTCAGAGTTAGCAACTCATACACGACTGGTTGATTCAGAGTTAGCGACTCATACATGACTGTTTGGTTCAGAGTTAGCAACTCATACATGACTGGTTGATTCAGAGTTAGCCACTCATACATGACTGGTTGATTCAGAGTTAGCGACTCATACATGACTGGGTGGTTCAGAGTTAGCAACTCATACATGACTGGTTGATTCAGAGTTAGCAACTCATACACGAATGTTTGGTTCAGTGTTAGCAACTCATACATGTCTAGTTGGTTCAGAGTTAGCGACTCATACATGACTGGTTGATTCAGAGTTAGCAACTCATACACGACTGTTTGGTTCAGAGTTAGCAACTCATACACGACTGGTTGGTTCAGTGTTAGCACCTCATACATGACTGTTTGGTTCAGTGTTAGCAACTCATACATGACTGGTTGGTTCAGAGTTAGCAACTCATACATGACTGGTTGGTTCAGTGTTTGCAACTCATACATGACTGGTTGGTTCAGAGTTAGCAACTCATACATGACTGGTTGGTTCAGTGTTAGCAACTCATACATGACTGGTTGGTTCAGAGTTAGCAACTCATACATGACTGGTTGGTTCAGAGTTAGCAACTCATACATGACTGGTTGGTTCAGAGTTAGCAACTCATACATGACTGTTTGGTTCAGAGTTAGCAACTCATACATGACTGGTTGGTTCAGAGTTAGAACTCATACATGACTGGTTGGTTCAGAGTTAGCAACTCATACATGACTGGTTGGTTCAGAGTTAGCAACTCATACATGACTGGTTGATTCAGAGTTAGCAACTCATACATGACTGGTTGGTTCAGAGTTAGCAACTCATACATGACTGGTTGGTTCAGAGTTAGCAACTCATACATGACTGGTTGGTTCAGAGTTAGCAACTCATACATGACTGGTTGGTTCAGAGTTAGCAACTCATACATGACTGGTTGGTTCAGAGTTAGCAACTCATACATGACTGGGTGGTTCAGAGTTAGCAACTCATACATGACTGGTTGATTCAGAGTTAGCAACTCATACATGACTGGTTGATTCAGAGTTAGCAACTCATACATGACTGGTTGATTCAGAGTTAGCAACTCATACATGACTGGTTGATTCAGAGTTAGCAACTCATACATGACTGGTTGATTCAGAGTTAGCAACTCATACATGACTGGTTGATTCAGAGTTAGCAACTCATACATGACTGGTTGATTCAGAGTTAGCAACTCATACATGACTGGTTGATTCAGAGTTAGCAACTCATACATGACTGGTTGGTTCAGAGTTAGCAACTCATACATGACTGGTTGGTTCAGAGTTAGCAACTCATACATGACTGGTTGGTTCAGAGTTAGCAACTCATACATGACTGGTTGGTTCAGAGTTAGCAACTCATACATGACTGGTTGATTCAGAGTTAGCAACTCATACATGACTGGTTGATTCAGAGTTAGCAACTCATACATGACTGGTTGGTTCAGAGTTAGCAACTCATACATGACTGGTTGGTTCAGAGTTAGCAACTCATACATGACTGGTTGGTTCAGAGTTAGCAACTCATACATGACTGGTTGGTTCAGAGTTAGCAACTCATACATGACTGGTTGGTTCAGAGTTAGCAACTCATACATGACTGGGTGGTTCAGAGTTAGCAACTCATACATGACTGGTTGATTCAGAGTTAGCAACTCATACATGACTGGTTGATTCAGAGTTAGCAACTCATACATGACTGGTTGATTCAGAGTTAGCAACTCATACATGACTGGTTGATTCAGAGTTAGCAACTCATACATGACTGGTTGATTCAGAGTTAGCAACTCATACATGACTGGTTGATTCAGAGTTAGCAACTCATACATGACTGGTTGATTCAGAGTTAGCAACTCATACATGACTGGTTGATTCAGAGTTAGCAACTCATACATGACTGGTTGGTTCAGAGTTAGCAACTCATACATGACTGGTTGGTTCAGAGTTAGCAACTCATACATGACTGGTTGGTTCAGAGTTAGCAACTCATACATGACTGGTTGGTTCAGAGTTAGCAACTCATACATGACTGGTTGGTTCAGAGTTAGCAACTCATACATGACTGGTTGGTTCAGAGTTAGCAACTCATACATGACTGTTTGGTTCAGAGTTAGCAACTCATACATGACTGGTTGATTCAGAGTTAGCAACTCATACATGACTGGTTGGTTCAGAGTTAGCAACTCATACATGACTGGTTGATTCAGAGTTAGCAACTCATACATGACTGGTTGATTCAGAGTTAGCAACTCATACATGACTGGTTGATTCAGAGTTAGCAACTCATACATGACTGGTTGATTCAGAGTTAGCGACTCATACATGACTGGTTGATTCAGAGTTAGCGACTCATACATGACTGGTTGATTCAGAGTTAGCAACTCATACATGACTGGTTGATTCAGAGTTAGCAACTCATACATGACTGGATGATTCAGAGTTAGCAACTCATACATGACTGGTTGGTTCAGAGTTAGCAACTCATACATGACTGGGTGGTTCAGAGTTAGCAACTCATACATGACTGGGTGGTTCAGAGAGTGGATTTTAACGAAGACTAGTAGCACCGTTTACTGGCATAAGAGAACTGCAAATGTGGTCAGACATCTTTTTAGATATAGTATTCCTGTATAATATAATGTGGTCAGACATCTTTTTAGATATAGTATTCCTGTATAATATAATGTGGTCAGACATCTTTTTAGATATAGTATTCCTGTATAATATAATGTGGTCAGACATCTTTTTAGATATAGTATTCCTGTATAATATAATGTGGTCAGACATCTTTTTAGATATAGTATTCCTGTATAATATAATATGGTCAGACATCTTTTTAGATATAGTATTCCTGTATAATATAATGTGGTCAGACATCTTTTTAGATATAGTATTCCTGTATAATATAATGTGGTCAGACATCTTTTTAGATATAGTTCCTGTATAATAATGTGGTCAGACATCTTTTTAGATATAGTATTCCTGTATAATATAATGTGGTCAGACATCTTTTTAGATATAGTATTCCTGTATAATATAATGTGGTCAGACATCTTTTTAGATATAGTATTCCTGTATAATATAATGTGGTCAGACATCTTTTTAGATATAGTATTCCTGTATAATATAATATGGTCAGACATTTTTAGATATAGTATTCCTGTAATATAATGTGGTCAGACATCTTTTTAGATATAGTATTCCTGTATAATATAATGTGGTCAGACATCTTTTTAGATATAGTTCCTGTATAATAATGTGGTCAGACATCTTTTTAGATATAGTATTACTGTATAATATAATGTGGTCAGACATCGTTTTAGATATAGTATTACTGTATAATATAATGTGGTCAGACATCTTTTTAGATATAGTATTCCTGTATAATATAATGTGGTCAGACATCTTTTTAGATATAGTATTCCTGTATAATATAATGTGGTCAGACATCTTTTTAGATATAGTATTCCTGTATAATATAATGTGGTCAGACATCTTTTTAGATATAGTTCCTGTATAATATAATGTGGTCAGACATCTTTTTAGATATAGTATTCCTGTATAATATAATGTGGTCAGACATCTTTTTAGATATAGTATTACTGTATAATATAATGTGGTCAGACATCGTTTTAGATATAGTATTACTGTATAATATAATGTGGTCAGACATCTTTTTAGATATAGTATTCCTGTATAATATAATGTGGTCAGACATCTTTTTAGATATAGTATTCCTGTATAATATATGTGGTCAGACATCTTTTTAGATATAGTATTCCTGTATAATATAATGTGGTCAGACATCTTTTTAGATATAGTATTCCTGTATAATATAATGTGGTCAGACATCTTTTTAGATATAGTATTCCTGTATAATATAATGTGGTCAGACATCTTTTTAGATATAGTATTCCTGTATAATATAATGTGGTCAGACATCTTTTTAGATATAGTTCCTGTATAATATATGTGGTCAGACATCTTTTTAGATATAGTATTACTGTATAATATAATGTGGTCAGACATATTTTTAGATATATATTCCTGTATAATAATGTGGTCAGACATCTTTTTAGATATAGTATTCCTGTATAATATAATGTGGTCAGACATCTTTTTAGATATAGTATTCCTGTATAATATAATGTGGTCAGACATCTTTTTAGATATAGTATTCCTGTATAATATAATGTGGTCAGACATCTTTTTAGATGTAGTATTCCTGTATAATATAATGTGGTCAGACATATTTTTAGACATACTATTCCTGTATAATATAATGTGGTCAGACATATTTTTAGATATAGTATTCCTGTATAATATAATATGGTTAGACATATTTTTAGACATACTATTCCTGTATAATATAATGCACTGCTTTACATAGCAGAAAATATAAAAATTAATGATTAATTATTGCAGTGCCGTCAATGACTTAGAACAATGTCTCAATGAAAAATGCCAGACTTCTGAGGTGCCGATGGAAACAGTCAATAAAATAAAGCCTTACTGCAGTAAGTAGCGTACATATGTGTCCATATAACTCCTTCTAACAGTTAACCATTTATTTCCCACAACTTCTAGTAATAGCTTCCATAGAGCTTTAGGAAGCAGTGGCTGATTCTTGACTATACACAAATGGCATCTCTTCTATGTTTTTAGTCTTTACAGTCACTGGCAGGAAGATAGTAGTGCTCGTATATAAGCAAAGCAAAAAGACACATTTCTAGATTAACAGAAGAAGTAACCATCCTTGTACTTGAAACTTACATGTGTAAATTCCTATATATTTGTATCTTTATTTTGATCATAATCTTTTTTTCAAGATTTTCATAAAGTCTGCCATTTATGACTTTAAGATTTTCACATTACACGCTTGAAGGTCAGTACCGTTGTAGAAGATTCGTGTGTGAAGTCAAGCCACAGAAATGATTCTGTTAATAAGATTTTAAATGCGAACAGGATTCAAATAGTAAGGTTTATGATGTAAGGGCCTGCCTACAGCGTGAAACACACGAGAATCCTGGAGGCAAGATAGTATATTTACTTAAAGCAAATTCCATACGTAGGTGGCACACCTAAATTTGTGCCAAAGATTTTAAGAAATGTTTGGTCTGAGGCCTTATCTATTCTGCACGAAATTATGAATGGACAGCAACTAGAGCTTTCTTCTATCTTTCACAGTATTCAGTATTACGCTCTCGGTATCATCGTGACCGAGATACTCCTATAATCGCTCCACCACCTGTGCCACTGAATATCGCACAGAATGTTCAACGGTGATGCCCTCACATCAGCCCTTGATGATGAGCCACCCAGTGAGGACGCCATTTTAGGAAATACAACAGTACACAAGCGAAACTAGTCAGCGTCGCTCTCGGCACGAACTCCGTAGCTATGGCATCAAGCTAAACCACGACACACAAAGAGCATCACACTTCACCACTGGCCGGAAAGACGTGACTACGAACAATCAATGTTGTCTATGCGTCGCTCACAGCTCACACTGGTGCCATACCACTAAGCTCGGTAGCTCGGAACACAGAATCGACGTCCATCTTGAAAGCATTGACGATGCTCAGTATCTTTCACATATTTGTTTTGGCACTTCAGAAGCAATGCTGGCTGACGTAATAATTTATTAAACTTCCTAAAACGTAACATTCTGTAATCTGCTCAACAAGACACACGAGTGACGCTCACAACTAGTTATCTCAGTCGTGAAGCTGTACACAATATTATTGTATATAGTCAGCAGAACAATCATGATCACAAAGTATTAACAGTCATATAATCAGCAGAACAATCGTGATCACAAAGTATTAACAGTCATATGGTCACCATAAAAATCATGGTCATACAGTATTAGCAGTCATATAGTCAGCAGAACATTCATGATCACAAAATATTAACAGTCATATAGTCAGCAGAACAATCATGACCACAAAGTATTAGAAGTCATATAGTCAGCAGAACAATCATGACCACAAAGTATTAGAAGTCATATAGTCAGCAGAACAATCATGACCACAAAGTATTAGCAGTCATATAGTCAGCAGAACAATCATGATCACAAAGTATTAGCAGTCATATAGTCAGCAGAACAATCATGATCACAAAGTATTAGCAGTCATATAGTCAGCAGAACAATCATGATCACAAAGTATTAACAGTCATATAGTCAGCAGAACAATCATGACCACAAAGTATTAGCAGTCATATAGTCAGCAGAACAATCATGACCACAAAGTATTAGCAGTCATATAGTCAGCAGAACAATCATGATCACAAAGTATTATCAGTCATATGTTAAATCTTACACGTCATACAGGTGGCTGCTCCCCGCTGAGTGTGCCTGGACTGGCCCTGGTGATGGCTGTCATAATGACCTACCTGTGAACAACGAGTGTCACACTGCAGATCATAACAAAATCCAGGAGAGAGATCATCCTGATTCTGTTAAATGTCTCTCTTTCTCTTGTATTCTCTCTCTCTCCCCCCCCCCCCCCCCCCCACGCTCTGGGTTAGTGGTTGTCAACAAATAAATCGAAATATTAATCCATGTATTTAAAAAAAGGGCCCATTTAGTAAATATCATCGTGTGCCACGTCATTCTCGAGGTAATAACTCACTGATTCCATATCTATTATATCCAATCTTAACCCCGTACATATTTGCAGTTACACAGTAAAGAAGGAGATTGAGGTGTATGATTTAGCTTACAAAACGACAGAAAGAGTGAGGCACAAAAGGTGACCAGAAAGGCGTAGGCAAACAAAATATGGAAAAAAGAAGATATAATGTTATATATATATATATTCATAACGTTTTTCTGCAGACTTTGTTCATTCCATCAAAACAGACACAAAAGAAATTGTTCACGTGGTGTCCCTCTATTCCTTTGTTGCTGTACTACTTTCTTACAATTCTCAGTTTATAGTCCATGTAACAGAAAAGACCAAATAAGTATATTTTATAGAAAGGATAGCCAAAGTGATTCTTATTACACTCTGGAAAGTGATATACTGCATATATCTATCTATCTATCTATCTATCTATCTATCTATCTATCTATCTATCTATCTATCTATCTATCTATCTATCTATCTATCTATCTATCTATCTATCTATCTATCTATCTATCTATCTATCTATCTATATGTCTGTCTGTCTGTCTGTCTGTCTGTCTGTCTGTCTATAATTGGTAACTCTGGAAGAAAACCAAATAAAATATAATTTATTTTGTTTATTTTTAACAAGACGATTTATGTGCCGACTTGTTTTTATTATTTCTTACATTGAACAAAATATCTTTCCCATTCATTATTTGTAATTATTTTTCCCTTATTCCAAAACTTATTGTTTGAAAACTTCGCTTCAGCACATTCAAGTAAAGATTCCTTGGACTAAGAAAGTAATATAGAAACGTTGTGGCCAGGAAGTACTTGGTTTGTCCTCCCCACCACTTGGCAGCGGTTCCCAGTCTATTCTGAGCGCCACCTTAAGACGGTACTAAATGACCACGATAGACGAAGAAGAAAGGAAAATAGAATTCAATGCAATTTGTTTCAAGAATGTTAGGGAGTGTCATTGTTATTTCAGTCCTTAAGAATGAAAACATAAAATCCTGGAATTTAAAAAAAAACAAACTTGTTAACCTTTGTAAATTTTTGTAAAAACTTTTTTTTAACATTTATGTCAAATGTGAAGTAAAGCTGTTAGTGGAAATTTGAGTTTTACGAATGTTAACTTCGTGGCCTTTCAGAATTAAGCAAACAGCGGATTTTCCAGGCGTTTTTTATCAATAACTTTTAGCTTTAAAAATCCAGGTCTCACTTGGTCATCACCTGAGATTGGAAAGATGCATGACCTTTAGAATCGTATTTGTGTAGTTCTGTCTCTTCCTCTCGCCAGCTTCTTTAGTTTTTTTTTTTTTTTTGAAGAAGAAGAACGATAGATATCCTCCCTTTAATTTCTATATTTGTATCTCCACTAATACATCTTTTTTTGTACTTCATGAATCATTTCTATCTTTCCTTTAATAAGACTAATAGTAACATTTGTATTAAATCCTAACACGTGATTTATTTCAGTATGTTTTTTGCAGGACCAAAATGGAGACTATATTATTTTTAGCGTTTTCTGTAAAATATTGATATACATATAGATGACGATGACGATGATGGTGAAGATGATTATGATCTCAGAATATCAAATGAGATTTGTTTCTTAAAATTTGAGTAAGTTTTTATGTCTGTTTTCATCCCTTCTTGACCAAGTCATTATATGAAACTCTGCATAATATAATCTCAGAGTGGAATGAATAGGGACTGAATTCATATACAACTACTTGCACATTTTTTTGGGTTCTGTCTAGATGAATAAGATAAATTCCCATCTCTTTTTTTTCCTGCTTAGTTTGGCTTCTAACCTAACACAAGCGGGAGTTGTTTTGTCCCGCGGCTGAGAATTCGTAATTTTAAAATAAAAATTCTAAAAATAGACATTTCGTGGTAGAGTTTAGATTTTCTGCTACAAAAGAGTTCAGGGATCATGAAAGATGCTGGCAGGTAAATCTCTAAATGGTCGTTCTTTCTCATTGATCACGTGATGCCAGTATTATCTTTTACTATTTTAAAATTTTGAGGAAGGACAGGGTGAAATATTGATTTTTCTCATCTATTTGAAAACGATCGCTCAGAAAAATTATAAGAAGACTGTTCAAGTTTGTGATCACTAATAAAAGTGCATCTGTATTCAGTTTATAATTTCTTGATTGTTTCTTTTTATTTTTTTAATTTTTCTACGCGAAAGAGAGAAGGAACAAATGAACTTTAATTTTACGAAGTGAAGAAATGGATTTTTGTCCTGGCTTTCTGCCAGATGTTCCTTCCCTCACCTTTCACTGTGTTAAACGTGTCAGGACACCAGTTTAGAACTTCCACCACAGTGTTCGCATAGTGCAAGATACTGCCGGGCGTGTCATACTATACCATAACTATACCATACCGTTCAAGAGATGCCAGTTCGTGAAAATGTGTTATGGGGAACTTCACCAGAGTTTGTTATCAGTTATTCAGTAATTTGCATGTGCCTAGGTGAACTTTGCCTCCCTAACAGCTCTCCTGTAGCCTTCTCGGTTGTAAGCAAGATCCCCTGCTGCTGATGCATCCATTTGCAGATAAAAAGGATGACGACTGCAGTAAAACTGGTTCTAATAATAAAGGTAGATAGAGGTGTATGGTGTAGTTTTACAATGTGGCAGAGGGAGTGAGTAAAGTGAGAAAAGTAAGAAAAAACGAATAGAAAGTATGAGAGAGAGATGAGAATGTATAAATGAAAAACTTACGACATCCCATATTTCAGTGCGAGTCTTTTTCGAGGATTATATACACATACTTTCGAGGATTATATACACATACGAGATACAAACGTATAACTAAACTAAAAACGTATCTTAATGTGGCAACCTCCAGAAGTTGGAAGCAGAGAAATGCGTGTCCACTAGACGAAGCATAGAGACCATGCGGGGTCACACACAGGATAAGCCGATAGAGCCAATGGTAAAGAAGAAGTGAAGAAAAGAAGGGAAACAGGTGGGGGAAGGGAGGAAGGCAATAGAAAATATGATAGCCGCTAGAGGAGAAGGGGTGGGGGGGGGGGAGCAGAGAGATAATGAATGAAGAACATAAACACCTGCAGTGAGAAAATGTGAAACTGGTGAATAGGACAAGACCCTATAAACCTTTAGGTTGTCAGAAAAGAAGAGAAGGTGGCGATTGGGAGGGGAGCTAAGAGAAAGAAACAAGAAAGTAGAATATAAATAAAAAATGGGGGTGGAAAACTAAAGAACGTAAAGGAAGCTGAAGACACTGTTAATTCCAGCTGGATGGAGATAGCCAGCCTGGAACATAAAGCGCTGTTCTAGGACCCTTCAAGATCATACATCAGCAAACAAGAGCGGATCGCACTAACAGAAATGTCCTGTTTTCCCCTGTGGTTGCTAAGGCAAAAATGTTTAGCCGCAGGTATCCAGGCCCTCTTAGAAATATCAGTAAGATGTTGGCGAAAACGATCTCCTGAGAGTAAACCGGTTTCCCCTATATACTTCATACCACTACGCTTGCACATAATAGCATAAATAACATTGCTTGTTACAGTGCAAATGAAACCCTCCTGAACTGATAACGTGGACTTAGGGGAGATCTGGCTAGCCTCGACAACAAACGGACAAGTATTGCATCTACGGCTTCCGCAACGTCTGGTACTATAACAAGTGTCATCTATATTAAGGCGACTTCGAACTAAAATGTCCATAATATTTTTGTCCCGTCTGTAGGCCACCAATGGGGATTCCCCAAAAGGTTCACGTGTATCAGGCTCGGTCTGGAGGAGATGGAGATAGCGAAACAGTATGTTTTTAACTGCCAAGCTATGAGGGTGGTGCGTGAGTACTAGTTTCACTCTGTCCGAGCTACATTGCGGTTTAGGAGTTAGGGCTTTTAGTTCGCGATATAAGGATGATGCGGTTCCAAGCTGACGAGAAAACATGTTCTGGATAGCCGCCTTGACGGAAGAAATCTAGCATTCTATGGTCTTGATCTTAGACATCAACATCTTTAGTACACAATTGTCGCAACCTAAGAAGCTGGGAAAAAGGAATAGAGTCCTTACACGATCTGGGATGGGAGGAAGAGTACAAGAGATAGCTGTGAGAGTCTGTAGGTTTATAGTGGACAGAAGTAGTAAGCCCAGTAGGGCCGATAGTAATAGAAAGTTAGCGGAAGTAGTAGAGACATGGGAGGGGGGGGGGTGAAAGAAGTGACAGGATTGTACTCCTTAACAAAACTGATAAAGTTGTCAAGATCTTCCTCTGGCATTAATGTGACCCCAATGCCGTCATCTATGTAGCGACTATAGAAGACTGGATAGGGCCATCTATAGGCTCTCAGAACCTTGTGTTCTGTGTGGCCCATCAAGAGACATGCGTAGCTGGGGCCCATTTTGGTACCCATGGCCACACCACCAATGTAGTCGAAGTAAAGGCCAGTGAATTCAAACAAATTGAGTTGAAGAACAAGTCGTGTAAGGCGCAGAATAGTAGACGTAGGAATAGAGGGATTGCGTCTTTTGTTCAGTAAGAACTTGACGGCCTGAAGTCCCTGATCATGTGGGATGGATGTGTATAAGGACATTACATCAAGGGTGAAGATACGGTAGGTGTGACCAGGCAGGAGTGTAAGGGTCTCAAAAGCAAAGAAAATATGGTTCGTGACCTTAAGATAAGTGGGCAGACTAGAGACCAGAGGTTGAAAGATGCTGTCAAGAAAGTCAGAGATTTGTTCTGTAGCGCAGGAACAAGCGGACACTATAGGGCTTCCCAGGTTGCCTGGTTTGTGTATCTTAGGGAGTAAATAAAAGGATTGCTTCCTTAAGCAGCTGTCTCGGATGTGAAGATGCGTAACCGAGGGAGAAAGATGAGTTCTTTGATCGTGTCACGAACACGGTGGTTGTGGCCAGAGTCGGATCTTGAGGGCGAGAGGCAAATAATTCAATGCTGCTCAGCTGGCCCATGGCCTCCTGGATATACAATTCTTTATTCCAACAAACAATGGCCCCGCCCTTGTCTGCACTCTTGACCACGATATCTCGCCTGCGCTGGAGTTGTGAAAGTGCGCTCTGCTCCCCGGGGGTCAGGTTAGAGTGTCGTACACGGGGAAGGCGAAGCTTGCGGATTTCGTGGATAGGGTGATCAATGTAGAGGTCCAAGGAACGAGACGTTCCTGCATCCATTTGCAGATTATAACTGATGTCTTGCAGCCATCTTCGCCTTGGTCTTCCTCTTTTTCCCATAAAGTACCCTTCCAAGAAGGTATTCTCTAAATTCTCATGACGTTTAATGTGTTCAAAATATTTAAGTTGTTTCGGTGTAATCTTCCTTACTATCCAACATTCTTCAATATTAAGTTCTTGTATTATGGATATATATGGTCTTTTTGTGTCCATGATATGTGAAGAACTATTATGTAGTATTTACATTCAAGTGCATATATGTGATTCACGGCAGTTTTATTATTTGTCCAGATCTCGCAGGCATGGAAAGATACATTCCCTTAAAAATCTTATTTTGTGTAGTTCTGTCTATTGCTCTCCATAGCTTCTTCGGTTGTTTTATTTTTGAAGAGCAAAAGATGTCTTCCTTTTTAAATTCCCTCATTCTGTCTCTATTAATAATTATTAATGATCGATGATATTCAAAACTCTCCATCTCTTCCAATTCTTTCCTAATTGATACATATTTCAGCTGCCTGGTTTGTTTTGTCATTTGTCATCAATTTAGTTTATAGAAAAGAAAATACAAGTGCTAAGCGGCTACCTAAACGACTTCGAAAACCTGACAGGAACTAAATCAGAAAAATGGAAAACACTTACTGGCTGTGGTGTAACAGAATGTTTATTCTCTTGCGAAATGTGAGTCTTTTACACCCGCTTATTATGGTCAAAAGTCTTGAGCGAAACTCAGCTCTTTAACTGAGCACAGGGAAAGAATTATCTCCGCGTTCTGATTTACTGACAGGGAAAGAGTTATCTCCGCGTTCTGATTTACTGACGGAGAAAGAGTTATCTCTATGTTCTGATTTATTGACTGGGAGAGAGTTATCTCCGCGTTCTGATTTACTGACGGAGAAAGAGTTATCTCTATGTTCTGATTTATTGACTGGGAGAGAGTTATCTCCGCGTTCTGATTTACTGACGGAGAAAGAGTTATCTCTATGTTCTGATTTATTGACTGGAAGAAAGTTATCTCCGCGTTCTGATTTACTGACGAGGAAAGTGTTAACTCTATTTTTTTTTTATTTATTGACGGGAAAAGAGTTATCTCCGTTTTCTGATTTATTGACAGGGTCAATGTATGAGTTTGTGATGTTGGGAATGTTGTAGAGACAGGTTATGTTAGTTTTGCTCTGGAAGGTTTGTTAGGACAGTTGTTTGCAATGTAAGTTTTTGAGTTGATTTTCCCTTTTAGGACAAATTGTTAGCATGTTTTTTTTTGTAAATGGATTTATCATTTTAACGTTCTGAGATGTATGCGAGAATGGTTTGATTTCGTGGTGTAGTTTTTGGTTGCTTGTCATTTTTTTCGGACAAAAAGCACGTGTTAGAGTGACTTTGTAGTTT
Source organism: Achatina immaculata (assembly GCA_009760885.1). Lineage (NCBI taxonomy): Eukaryota > Metazoa > Mollusca > Gastropoda > Stylommatophora > Achatinidae > Lissachatina > Lissachatina immaculata. The sequence goes on from CM019713.1 coordinate 31,556,070, forward strand.
TGAGTTGATTCGTTCCTTTGGACACGGAGTGGATTTGTGTATAAGGTATTTTGGAGTTTTTCAGAATATGAAGTAGCATGTTTTGATGTTGTATGTTAGCATGAGTGTCCCCATGGCGATGTCAATCATTCGGACATCCTGTTCTGTTCTCGCTGTAAGTGTCACATCCCAGTTTTCACTCCACATCTATCTACAGCACTCATTTACACATAGGGATTCATCTCTATACTTTGGTTGATTTTTGGTAACTGCTGAACCTTGTTCTCTTTTGATGCATATTGAGTGTCCCAACTATGAAGTTAAGTGTTCCAACTATGGTGTTGAGTGTCCCAACTATGGTGTTGAGTGTCCCAACTATGGTGTTAAGTGTTCCAACTATGGTGTTGAGTGTCCCAACTATGGTGTTAAGTGTTCCAACTATGGTGTTGAGTGTTCCAACTATGGTGTTGAGTGTCCCAACTATGGTGTTAAGTGTTCCAACTATGGTGTTGAGTGTTCGAACTATGGTGTTGAGTGTCCCAACTATGGTGTTAAGTGTTCCAACTATGGTGTTGAGTGTCCCAACTATGGTGTTGAGTGTCCCAACTATGGTGGTGAGTGTTCCAACTATGATGTTGAGTGTCCCAACTATGGTGTTGAGTGTTCCAACTATGGTGTTGAGTGTCCCAACTATGGTGTTGAGTGTCCCAACTATGGTGTTGAGTGTTCCATCTATGGTGTTGAGTGTCCCAACTATGGTGTTGAGTGTCCCAACTATGGTGTTGAGTGTTCCAACTTTGGTGTTGAGTGTCCCAACTATGGTGTTGAGTGTCCCAACTATGGTGTTGAGTGTCCCAACTATGGTGTCGAGTGTTCCAACTATGGTGTTGAGTGTCCCAACTATGGTGTTGAGTGTTCCAACTATGGTGTTAAGTGTCCCAACTATGGTGTTGAGTTGAGTTGTACTTATGTAAATTGGTCTTGTTCGTGTACGGATATGTAGAGGTTGTTTGTCCTGGGTTTTCGTTGTTACATGGTGTGTATTAATGCAGAGTCTGTTGTGTTACTTGTGCAGCATTCAAGTAAATCTTTTCAGTAAATAGTGACGTTATGGAACACAGTAAATAAAGAATACAGACTCATTACTTCAAGTCTTCATTTAGTTGCACGCACACAAACTAGTACAGTAGAGTATGTGGGCAAAAATTGTACAGCTACAGAGGTATGATATGTGTCTTACATAGAATAATAACATGTGTCCTATGTTGAATAATTAACATGTGTCCTATGTGAAATAATAACATGTGTCCTGTGGTGGATTAACATGTGTCCTATGTCGAATAATTAACATGTGCCCTATGTGGATTAACATGCGTTCTATGTTGAATAATTAACGTGTCCTATGTCGAATAATTAAAGTGTCCTATGTGGAGTAATTAACATGTGTCCTATGTGGAATAATTAACATATATTTTATGTGGAGTAATTAACATGTGTCCTGTGTTGAATAATTAACATGTGTCCTATGTGGAATACTGAACGTGTGTCCTATGTGGAATAATTAGCATGTGTCCTATGTGGAATAATTAACATGTCTCCTATGTGGAATAATTAACATGTCTCCTATGTGGAATAATTAACATGTCTCCTATGTGGAATAATTAACATGTCTCCTATGTGGAATAATTAACATGTCTCCTATGTGGAATAATTAACATGTCTCCTATGTGGAATAATTAACGTATGTTGATCAATTAGCATGAGCCAGAAAAATGAACATTGTGTTCAATTATTAACTTCCTTGGAATATGTATAATAATAGTTTTTAGAATAAATAAGTAAGTAAAATTATGATATATTTGTTATGTTTATCTGGCTTCACTCTTTCATGATTTGTTTTTATCCTGTAAGCATTTTTATCCATCCATGTACCTTATCTGCAACCAATATTGTCTGTTGTCTGTGAGTTGTATGTCTATAATCGTGTTTATCCATTTCATTCCTCTATGTGTGTCGACTAATCTATCTCTCCATCTGTTCCAATGTGTGTCGACTAATCTATCTCTCCATCTGTTCCAATGTGTGTCGACTAATCTATCTCTCCATCTGTTCCAATGTGTGTCGACTAATCTATCTCTCCATCTGTTCCAATGTGTGTCGACTAATCTATCTCTCCATCTGTTCCAATGTGTGTCGACTAATCTATCTCTCCATCTGTTCCAATGTGTGTCGACTAATCTATCTCTCCATCTGTTCCAGTATTAGTTTGGAATATCTGAGTTTTATAAACATGAACAGTGAGGATAGAACTATAAGAATATCCTTATTGTATGTGCATATGATATCATCATCATCATCATCATCATCTATAACTGTGAGCTGATGTTCTCTGCAGCTGATGCGATGAAAACATTGACGCATAACCGTGTCGGATTGGGAGCAGTTACAGAGACTATTTCTTCACGTACTGAGTGGAATTAAAAAGCCGGAGGTTTGCAAAACTTCTTTAGCAGGCTCCACCGTCATGGAAGTCCTGTTTGCAAGGCTTGGTCTGTTTATGGGGTACCAAGGGAGATTTGAGGCAGCGTCTTCGTCGGCTATGGTTGTACAGCCCAGAGGCTAGCACGTCAGCTATGAATCCTTGCTGGATATTTTCAACAAATATAGAGGCAACTTAAAATTGTAACATTCATAAAATAATGGGAAATTTGAAAACAGTTACCATCTTGTATCTTTAACCCCCCATGCCGTAAGAAAACACTTAACATCTTATATCATTAACCCTCTCATGCTCTAAGAAAACATTGAATATCTTGTATCTGTAACCCTTTCATTCAGTATTCATTAATTCATTCATTTGCATGTCCCTTGCGGAACTTTGCCTCCCAAACAGCACTCCTGTAGGCCTCTCAGTTGTGAGCAAGATGGCCTGCTGCTGCTGCGTCCATTTGCAGATCGTCAACGATTTCTTGCAGCCATTTTCGTTTTGGTCGTCCTCTTTTTTTTCCCATTATGTATCCTTCCAATATGGTCTTCTCTATATTATCATACGTTTAATGTGTCCAAAATATTTAAGTTTTCTCTCTTTAATCCTCTTTACTAGCCAGCCTTCTTCAATATTAAACTCTTGTAGTATAGATGTATTTGTTCTTTTTTTGTGTCCATGATATTTGGAGAACTCTTCTGTAGCATTTACATTCAAAGGCATTTATGTGTTTCTCAGCTGTTTTGTTAAGTGTCCAGGTCTCACAGGCATATGTTGCGATGGGAGAGATGCATGCCCTTAAAAATCTTATTTTTGTAGTTCTGTCTGCTCCTCTCCACAGATTATTTATTTGTTTTACTTTCTGAAGAGCGATAGATGTCCTCCTTTTAATTTCCCTCATTGTATCTCCATTATTAGTTAGCAGTGATCCAAGATATTCAAAACTCTCCACTTCTTCCAATTTTTCCTCATATATACATATTTCAGCTGCCTTGTTTGTTTTGTCAGTGTCATCAATTTAGTTTTCTTCGCTGTTCTTACAGACGGACATAATTAGTTTTTCCATTCCATGCAGTAAGCATCGTAAAATAAAACAATGACACTTTCTTCTCATAAGACACTTTTGGAGCAGATAACTGCCATGGGAGATAGTTCAGCATCGTTTGTGGAGTAGTGTCTTTCATGACTGGCTCTACAGATGGCAACAACTCTTACATTAAAATGCTATGTAAAAAGTGTCCCTTGGCATGCTTTTCGTGGCCAACATGTGAGGACTTATAACCTGTATCTGCGTAAATTTGTCTGCGTCCGAGCGATAATACAGGAACAGGCTTGGATATCTCTAGCCATTCTTCAAGAGTTGATATTTCAGCATTATGTACCTAGTCATTATCAGGAGAGCACCAAACGTTGCTCATTCATGATCGTCATTGATTGAACAAAGAAAACGCCTTCATAGGAATGCATTACTTCTTTTTAAGATTGACCATTTCCCAACATTAATCAATTCTTCACCTTAATTACTTAAACGAAGATAAACATTCGTTGAGGAGTTACACTGTGATTTAGACCTCGTGTTAGTGACAAATGAGTTAACGACAATGATGGCCAGCTTCATGTTAGTAAAGTTATTCTCTCTGGCCGCTACTCTTCAAAACAAGGTGTACACTTTTTTTTGTGTGTTAATGACAGAAAGAATGCATTATTTTATCTTCTTCTGTCAGGTTTATCGGTCCCACTGTTCAGTCTAGCAACTTTCATCTGTCTCACTGTTCAGTCTAGCAACTTTCATCTGTCTCACTGTTCAGTCTAGCAACTTTCATCTGTCTCACTGTTCAGTCTAGCAACTTTCATCTGTCTCACTGTTCAGTCTAGCAACTTTCAACTGTCTCACTGTTCAGTCTAGCAACTTTCATCTGTTTCACTGTTCAGTCTAGCAACTTTCAACTGTCCCACTGTTCAGTCTAGCAACTTTCACCTGTTTCGCTGTTCAGTCTAGCAACTTTCATCTGTCTCACTGTTCAGTCTAGCAACTTTCATCTGTCTCACTGTTCAGTCTAGCAACTTTCATCTGTTTCGCTGTTCAGTCTAGCAACTTTCATCTGTCTCACTGTTCAGTCTAGCAACTTTCATCTGTCTCACTGTTCAGTCTAGCAACTTTCATCTGTTTCGCTGTTCAGTCTAGCAACTTTCATCTGTCTCACTGTTCAGTCTAGCAACTGTCATCTGTCTCACTGTTCAGTCTAGCAACTGTCATCTGTCTCACTGTTCAGTCTAGCAACTTTCATCTGTCTCACTGTTCAGTCTAGCTGTATAAACTAGGAAGAAAGTAGGAACAGCTTTATTATTTAACGATAACACACCTGTGACGTTTCGGCGTGAGCCTTTGTCAAACAAAATCAGACATGACGAATAATCAGAGAGAGGAGACCAAGTATAGATTTACATTAATTTAATGGTAACAGAACTATAAAAAATGGAAAAAAGGACTTATCTCAGCCTCTGGATCAACACCTACTCTGTGTTCAATTTAGAAACTTTCATTTGTTTCACTGTCCAGTTCTGCACTTTTTATCTGTTTCACTGTTCAAACTAGCAACTTTAATCTTTCTTACTGTTCAGTCTGGCAACTTTCATCCTTCTTATTGTTCAATCTAGCAACTTTAGTCTTTCTTACTGTTCAATCTAGCAACTTTCATCTTTCTTACTGTTCAATCTAGCAACTTTAGTCTTTCTTACTGTTCAATCTAGCAACTTTAGTCTTTCTTACTGTTCAATCTAGCAACTTTCATCTTTCTTACGGTTCAATCTAGCAACTTTCATCTTTCTTACTGTTCAATCTGGAAACTTTCATCTTTCTTACTGTTCAATCTACCAACTTTCATCTTTCTTACTGTTCAATCTGGAAACTTTCATCTTTATTACTGTTCAGTCTAGCAACTTTCATCCTTCTTACTGTTCAGTCTAGCAACTTTCATCCTTCTTACTGTTCAATCTAGCAACTTTCATTTGTCTCATTATTCAATCTAGCAACTTTCATCTGTCTCACTATTCAATCTAGCAACTTTCATCTTTCTTACTTTTCAATCTAGCAACTTTCATTTGTCTCATTATTCAATCTAGCAACTTTCATCTTTCTTACTGTTCAATCTAGCAACTTTCATCTGTCTCACTGCTCAATCAAGCAACTTTCATCTGTCTCAGAGTTCAATCTAGCAACTTTTATCTTTCTCATTGTTTGGGGCCGTGGAAGTTCGGTGTAGAAACATGTCCCCTAGACGTGACGTTCAGTGTACAAATGTCGCCGCTGGACGTTCCTTGTATAATGTCTCTGCTTGACATTCTGTGTACAAATGTGGCAGCACGACGTTCAGTGTACAAATGTGGCAGCAGGACGTTCAGTGTACAAATGTGGCAGCACGACGTTCAGTGTACAAATGTGGCAGCACGACGTTCAGTGTACAAATGTGGCAGCTGGACGTTCAGTGTACAAATGTGGCAGCTGGACGTTCAGTGTACAAATGTCGCAGCACGACGTTCAGTGTACAAATGTCGCAGCACGACGTTCAGTGTACAAATGTCGCAGCACGACGTTCAGTGTACAAATGTCGCAGCACGACGTTCAGTGTACAAATGTGGCAGCTGGACGTTCAGTGTACAAATGTCGCAGCACGACGTTCAGTGTACAAATGTGGCAGCTGGACGTTCAGTGTACAAATGTGGCAGCTGGACGTTCAGTGTACAAATGTGGCAGCTGGACGTTCAGTATACAAATGTCGCAGCACGACGTTCAGTGTACAAATGTCGCAGCACGACGTTCAGTGTACAAATGTGGCAGCACGACGTTCAGTGTACAAATGTCGCAGCACGACGTTCAGTGTACAAATGTGGCAGCTGGACGTTCAGTGTACAAATGTCGCAGCACGACGTTCAGTGTACAAATGTGGCAGCTGGACGTTCAGTGTACAAATGTGGCAGCTGGACGTTCAGTGTACAAATGTGGCAGCTGGACGTTCAGTATACAAATGTCGCAGCACGACGTTCAGTGTACAAATGTCGCAGCACGACGTTCAGTGTACAAATGTGGCAGCACGACGTTCAGTGTACAAATGTCGCCGTTAGACGTTCTGTGTACAAGTGTGGCAGCTGGACGATCAGTGTTGAAATGTTGCAGCTGGACGGTCAGAACGCAGCTGGTCGTTCGTTTACTTTTTTTCCTTCGCGTTGTGATGATGTCCACCACGTACCCAGTCTGCCATAAAAACAAGAAGAATTCTTCACAACTGTTTTCAGTGAGACACAGAGTCCCACAGGATTTCATGCCCGATGATTTATTATGTTTCTTTACAAATTACCTTCCATTTATTGAAAGAAAACATACAGTAACAAACACACACACTCATACACGCACTCAAATGCAGATATATACACTCTAGGTAACATGTACCTGACATCGAAATTCTAGATATGTGGTAGTTTCCTAAGCAGACATTGGAATGATGACTTGACATACTGCACTATGCTGTTTTAAGAACCAATATTTAACTATGAAATCACGTGGTTATCTAAGCCAATCAAATCCCTTCCGAAGACTATAAGACAAAAGGCATTTTTTATTGAACTTCAGTCCTTGCATATTGTTGCTACTTATTTCAGTGGGTTGACCAAATTTTTGCCAGTTCGTGTTTGTGTAAAGGTAAACGTTGCATACTTGTGTACTGATAATATTAAGATATGGAGTGGAGGTTAAACTTCTCATACATGGTATAAAAGAACATCAAAACTTCGGGAGTTTTTTATGTTGACATTCTTATTTATATATTTCTTGTTCTCTGATCTCATTTGATGCTTTCTTTTATCGTCCGCTCCGTCCTCGTCAGAACTTATTGATTTAGACCTCACAATTCACTGATTTGCTAAATTTGATTAGTCACTCAAAGGCTCTCTCTGATGATCACCACTGAGTGACTCCGCATGACTGGTTGCTCAGAAACTTGAGTCTGACTGGCTACTCACGGATTCGCTGGTCACTCAGTAATTCTTTAGCCACTCAATAATTCCCTGGTCACTCAAGAACTCTTTGGTCACTCAATAATTATCTGATCACTCAAAAATTCTTTCCTCACTTAGTAATTCACTTGCACTCAATAATTCTCTTACCACTCAAAAATTCGTTCTTCATTCAATAATTCGCTGACCACTCAATAATTTGCTTGTCACTCAATAATTCACTGACCACTCAATAATTTGCTTGTCACTCAATAATTCACTGACCACTCAATAATTTGCTTGTCACTCAATAATTCACTGACCACTCAATAATTTGCTTGTCACTCAATAATTTGCTTGTCACTCAATAATTTGCTTGTCACTCAGGGATTCGACCACAAACTGGTTGCATCAATTTATCCTGTCTTGTAGACCATTTTGTCGGCTATGTTCTCTGATATACAACGAGAATCTGAAACGTCTTCTCTCTTTTTCTTCCTCCACCCCTCTCTCCCTGATATGCTTTGAACTTCGCATTTCCTTCTGTCTTTCCGTCATCTACCGAGGGCCAAGTCTTTTTTCTGGAACTTTCTCACGGTCTTGTAGGTATGTTTCAATTTGCTACATTGAACTTATTTGATCTTCCACTCAATAAGATACAGTGTTAGCATTTGTTTCATAGTTCTAACTTCGTGGTGCTAGAAATAATAGTTGTTCTATGTTTGAACAATTACTATAAATAACTTTTCTGAATGAAGTAGTGTGCCATAGATTATGAATTTTCCCGCTTGCACCAGAAGTTCCATTCTTCATTGGACATAAACGTATCTAGATATCAAGATGTCAGTAAGGTATCTCATTTGTCACTAAAATATCAAACATTAAAAATATCTATAGGTTTCATTTTCACACACAAAAAATATATTGAGATAGAGAGAGAGTGAGAGTGAGAGAGAATCCAAAATATTTGAGGGGATTGAAAATACATAAATTGTTTTTGTGCTATGGTTAAACGCACTACATGCATAATCATTAAAAAAAAAGTCCACTTTAATGGTTCGTTTTACAGTTTTACAAGCAATTATTTATTTTTTGTAGGAAGAAATCCATCACAATGGTCGCTTTACTTTTTGGTAAGTTCTATCTATCTATCTATCTATCTATCTATCTATCTATCTATCTATCTATCTATCTATCTATCTATCTATCTATCTATCTATCTATCTATCTATCTATCTATCTATCTATCTATCTATCTATCTATCTATCTATCTAGCTATCTATCTATCTATCTAATCTATCTATCTATCTATCTATCTATCTATCTATCTATCTATCTATCTATCTATCTATCTATCTATCTATCTATCTGTTTTCCTGCCTGCCTGCCTGTCTGTCTGTCTGTCTGTCTATCTATCTGATTGTTTGTCTGCCTGCCTGCCTGTCTGTCTGTCTCTCTGTCCCTTCTCATCTTATATATTTCACCATACCATTTCATACTCCAAGGCTAATTATAGATGCAGTTTTACAGCTTATGTTTGTCAGCGTCTCAGTTTTTGTCTGTCTTATGAGACTGTCGATTCAGAAGTTCGCCATATTTGTTCTTTACAAATATACCTATATAAGATAGAGTATATTGTGAACTAAGTATGTGATTATTGCTGTTTCAGTTTGCGTGTCTTTGATCCTCTCTGGTAAGTTCAATAACTGTTTCTTATAAATATAGTAGTAAGAATTCTGTTACTCGCATGTTATGTCACACATGTTTCTGCTAATTGTGTGTTTACGATCCATAGCCATATTCGTGTAGTGGCTAGCATCCCTTTCTACGTATTCAGATCTTATTTCACATTGGAAGAAGGTCCCTCTTCATCCAAGGTACGTCTTCCGACGCTGGTAGAAGGTCCCTCTTCATCCAAGGTACGTCTTCCGACGCTGGTAGAAGGTCCCTCTTCATCCAAGGTACGTCTTCTGACGCTGGTAGAAGGTCCCTTTACATCCGAGATATGTCTTCCGACGCTGAGACAAGTGTAAGGAACCACGTGATGCATACTTAGCGGTGCAGCCTTAGAAAAACCTCGAGATTAAACCTCTCTATCATAGAAGGAACGAGCGAATGGTTTTAGATTGAAACAGGCGTGAAACAAGGATGTATGTTATCTCAATAGATGTTTGGAATTGCCATAGACTTTATAATGAAAAGATGCTGTACAGGTAAACCCGGCATTGATTGTATACACGGGTCCCAAATAGAAGATCTTGATTTTGCTGATGACATAACTCTTATCAGTGACAATGTGAAATCAATGCAGGAAAAAACAGGTTCCCTGTCTTCCTTGGCTAGCAAAAGAGGTCTTGAAATTAACAAAGAAAAAACATAAATAATGGAACTTCTCATTAATCAAGAAGGATAAATATATGTAGAAGGAACAGTTTTTGATGAATTAAACCGATTTGCATATCTTGGCAGCTACATAGACCAGGATGGTGACACTAGGAAGGAAGTTAAAATTAGAATTGTAAAAGCAGCATTGTCCTTCAAAAATCTTGAGAACATATGGAATTCAAAAGTTATAAGTACAAAAACCAAGTTAAGATTATTCAATTCAAATGTGATATCCAACCTCCTTTATGCATGAGAAAGCTGGAAATAACTAAAGAAAGAGACAAGAAATTAGACTCTTTTGAAAACAAATGCCTAAGGAAAATATATGGTATAAAGTGGAATGAATTAAAGAACAGCGCAGAGATAAGACAGATGAGCAAACAACAACCTGTCTAATGGGTTATCAATAAAAGAAGATGCACATATGTAGGCCATGTGATGAGAAGAAAGAATCAGAGAATATCAAGACAAGCTATCAAGTGGAACACAACAGGCCGAAGAAAAAGAGGTCGACCACGTGTCCTCTAAAGAGGACATTGTTAAGAGAAGCCATTTTAGTGGGCATAACATCCCTTGATGAAGTTGAAAGACTCCCCGAGAACAGGAAACCTTGGCAAACAATTATGCAACCCTATGTGATGTTTAACGCCATGGAAAGGATGTAAGATGTAAGTATACCACAGATCTGTTTTCTACACAAGCTTTATAAAATGAAGAAACTCAAATGTAACCATCATATTCAGCACAATCATAGCCACCGTCATCATCATAATCATTATAATCACCTCAAAATGTGAATACCTTAATCCTTCAGCAATATGAACACACAGATACTTGTCATGAATCATGTTCTTTGTTTTTACACCAAATCTTATTTCTGTTAACTATAACACTACTAGATTAAATTCCATTTTTCCGCTGAATAGATTTTGATGAAACATTTTGGTAGAAAAAACATGAGGGCTGTTGCTTTATACTTTAAATGCCTGTTTTGGGTTACAAAGTAATTTTATGTATACTTTGGCTAAACATCGCACTGTGCAATGACTGACATAGGTATGCAAGATCTACCAATACTGCCAGTGTCAATTTGGAGTGACAGAGTCAGCATATTCTAGAATTCCATCATATTTCATATCTTAAATAAGATTGTCTTAAACAGATAAGTGGTTTCTTTTGATGGGTCTAGCTTTGCATTCTGGTGTGTTAGGGATGTGGTCTGGTTGGGATGTTGTCTGATAATGATGTTCTCTGATAGGGATATGGTCTGGTAGGGATGTTGTCTGATAGGGATGTGGTCTGATAAGGATGTTATCTGATAGGTAAGTGGTCTGGTAGGGATGTTGTCTGATGGGTGTGTGGTCTGGTAGGGATGTTGTCTGACAGGGATGCGATCTGGTAGGGATGTGGTCTGGTAGAGATGTTGTCTGATAGTGATGTGGTCTAGTAGTGATGTTGTCAGTTAGGAACTTTGTATGATAGGGATGTGGTCTGGTAGGAATGTTGTCTGATAGAGATGTTGTCTGCTAGAGATGTTGTCTGGTAGGGATGTGGTCTGGTAGGGATGTGGTATGCTCGGGATGTTGTCTGATAGGGATGGGGTCTGCTAGGGATGTGGCATGGTAGGGATGTTGTCTGATAGGGATCTGGTTTGGTAGGGATGTTGTTTGATAGGGATATAGTCTGCTAGGGATGTGAATTGGTAGGGATGTTGCATGGTATGGATGTTGTCTGCTAGGGATGTAGTCTGTTAGGGATGTGGTCTGCTAGGGATTTTGTCTGATAGAGATGTGATCTGCTAGGAATGTGGTCTGCTAGGGATGTTATCTGATAGAGATGTGATCTGCTAGGAATGTGGTCTGCTAGGGATGTTGTCTGATAGAGATGTGGTTTGGTAGGGATATTGTCTGATAGAGATATGGTCCACTAGGGATGTTGTCTGATAGAGATGTGGTCCGCTAGGGATGTTGTCTGATAGAGATGTGGTCCGCTAGGGATGTTGTCTGATAGAGATGTGGTCTGCTAGGGATGTTGTCTGATAGAGATGTGGTCCGCTAGGGATGTTGTCTGATAGAGATGTGGTCTGCTAGGGATGTTGTCTGATAGAGATGTGGTCCGCTAGGGATGTTGTCTGATAGAGATGTGGTCCGCTAGGGATGTTGTCTGATAGAGATATGGTCCTCTAAGGATGTTGTCTGATAGAGATGTGGTCCGCTAGGGATGTTGTCTGATAGAGATGTGGTCTGTTAGGGATGTTGTCTGATAGAGATGTGGTCTGCTAGGGATGTTGTCTGATAGAAATGTGATCTGCTAAGAATGTGGTCTGCTAGGGATGTTGTCTGATAGAGATGTGATCTGCTAGGAATGTGGTCTGCTAGGAGTGTTGTCTGATAGAGATGTGGTCCGCTAGGGATGTTGTCTGATAGAGATGTGATCTGCTAGGAATGTGGTCTGCTAGGGATGTTGTCTGATAGAGATGTGATCTGCTAGGAATGTGGTCCGCTAGGGATGTTGTCTGATAGAGATGTGATCTGCTAGGAATGTGGTCTGCTAGGGATGTTGTCTGATAGAGATGTGATCTGCTAGGAATGTGGTCTGCTAGGGATGTTGTCTGATAGAGATGTGGTCTGATGGGGATGTTGTCTGATAGAGATGTGGTTTGGTAGGGATGTTGTCTGATAGAGATGTGGTCTGCTAGGGATGTTGTCTGGTAGGGACAGGGGGAACAGAAACAAGAAAAAAATGGTTATGGACTATTGCTGTACGGATCTGAAACTTGAACTCAAGCAAAAATTCGGAGTCAATGATATCATCATCATCATCATCATCATCATCATCATCATCATCATCATCATCATCATCATCATCATCATCATCATCATCACTGCCTTTTATTCCCTTAAGAGCATAGGCCACGGATAAAGGCTCTCCAGTCATCCCTGTTCTTGGAATTATTCTCTGCTTCCTTCCATGTGTATCCCTTGTCTCTGAGCACTGTCATAATTTCTCATCTCCAAGTAAATCTGGGTCTTCCTCGTTTTCTTTTTCCTTGAGGATTCCATGTCAGTACCTGTCTTGCTATGCTGGTGTCGGGTTTCCTCAGGAGACTCTGATATGTGCAGCAGAAATGTGGATGTACGAGCTGATCATTGTATACCATGGACAATAAAAATATAATTGTACCACTTCAAGTGCAATGTGAATTTCTGAAAAGGACTAAGAACCAAGAAAACAAAATCAAAAGGTTTAATAGTGTACAAAGGACAATACTGGACAGAAAGGTGGAGAAAAACATTAGCCACAGGCAGACAGAGATAGAGAAGGGAAGAGAACATACTAGAATGGTCATGGCACACTCTGGATGTGTGCACCATCAAAAAAGCGAGGAACAGAAGACGCTGGAGATCATTACTGCCAACCTTTGTACTGAAGACTCCTCAGAATAATAATAATGATGATGATGATGATGATTTTTAGCATCTTATTTTGTGCTCTCTGTGTAAGATGTTTTCCTTTACCTGTCGTCGTCCAAGGGAACGTCGTGTACTGTGAAGTGGCAGCACCTGCAGCCCCACGTGCTGGATCGTTGGCTCCAGTAACTAAAGGTAAGCTGAGCCAGCATGTCGTTGTATCAGACAGTTAATCTTATAGTTCTCTGATATCTGTTTAGAATGTTGTAGTTAACAGCAGATTACAACAAACGTTATAGCAGTTTATAATATTGCTTGTCTAAACTTACCGCCATGAAGACAATAAATACTGTGAAAAGATTATATCAGGTTCTGTATTCTAATCTTATTTTAATAATAACAATAATAATATATTAAACAAATAAATACATAAAACAACAACAAATAGGATGAGTATGAAGTTTTAGTGCCTTCATATTTCTAGGATATAGCGCTGTGATGAAGGGAAACCAGTGACATAGTATTGTGATGCAGGGAGACCAAAGACATAGCATTATGACGCAGAGAGACCAAGGACATAGCATTGTGACGTAGAGAGATCAAAGACATAGCATTGTGATGTAGAGAGATCAAGGACATAGCAGTGTAACATAGGGAGACAGAGGGCATAGCAATGTGATGTATATATAATGAATTAATTTGTATAATGGTTAAGTAATGATTAATGATTAAGTAATGGATTATTTATAGTAATAAAAAATTCATCGTAATGAATGTATTTAAAGTATTAATTAATAATAAAAATTCATCAATAGTGATTAAAGCTGACACCGAATCATCAGAACTTTGTAGTCGTTAAGTAATAAAACTGCTCCTACCTTTTTCCTGGTTTATACATTAAAATAAGTGTAAAGCGAATGTTTTAACTATGGTTACTGTGTTTGTTAGTGTTTAAATTAGTGTCTTAGATGAGTGCGCAATAATTGTTTTAATCATTAACTGTTGTTAGACAATGTCCACAGTCAATAGTTTAATCATCGTGACAGTACATGAAAAGCTGTCGTTTTAATATAGTTAGTACATTTGTGTGAAGGAGAAGAATGTTCTAGCAACAATTTTAGTAAATGTGAAGTTGGTGTATTAATTAATATTAAGATATATATGACATTTGAAGATGATGATAATGCCGACGATGAGATAGGGTAAGTGTGAAACCAGTGTTTAATTAGTGTTAGATGTAGTGAGAAATCTGAACTGCTCTGTCTGCCTCAGTGTGACTCTTAGTCCAACATTAGAAACTTTACCTGCTCACTGTTACCTGTTCACTGTTACCTGCTCACTGTTACCTGCTCACTGTTACCTGCTCACTGTTACCTGCTCATTGTTACCTTGTGTAAAGCTAATGCCGACTGTTCACTGTTACCTTGTGTAAAGCTAATGCCGACTGTTCACTGTTACCTTGTGTAAAGCTAATGCCGACTGTTCACTGTTACCTTGTGTAAAGCTAATGCCGACTGTTCACTGTTACCTTGTGTAAAGCTAATGCCGACTGTTCACTGTTACCTTGTGTAAAACTAATGCCGACTGTTCATTGTTACCTTGTGTAAAGCTAATGCCGACTGTTCACTGTTACCTTGTGTAAAGATAATGTCGACTGACTCTTCACCAGAAACTGTTACTTTCCGAGATGAGTTTGACCGAATGGACTGCAACTACAAGAGCAACACAAGCTGTGATAGCTTAGCTCTACTTGTTATGCAGGAACAAAGTATGGAGAAATCGTGCAAGTGAGTGGTTCCTCTTTGATGTAACTTAGTGAACACTCACTTTTATAACACAGCTAGGAAGTTGTTGCTTGTTATGTTTGTCGTTATGTCTTACACAGTTGCTGATCATTGACCTTTACCTGGCAACAGAAAAATTTACCACGTGATTCTGTGATTACGTATTTTTGCAAACTTGTTACTGTTATTTATTAGTGACCTTTCATGAAGTGAGACAAACCTGTGTTTCTGTTCTTACTTCATTTTTCTACACTAACTGCGTTTTGCCTGAATTTGTGGGTGGCGGTGGGCGAGGAATATAACATATTTAAGTAGATGATTGACAGAATATTCATTATTAAGAGTCACGAAGTTTAATGGAAAGTTTGGGTATAAAACACAAATCAATTAATGGATAAAAAATAATAGACCAAAAAATATATTTCATCAAACGACATTTCATGCTTGGTACATTGCGATTTGTTAGTTAGAAAGGACCAATCAAATGAGAAATTGAATTCCCAAACTTCTGTACATCTTCCTCTCCTGGCGGTATAGATCAGATAAATCAACGCGTCAAGTGGTCTGCAGGTCTGACATGAAGGATGCAGGAACAGAACCTGCGGTCTTGACTCTTTAGAAGGACAAGAGGCCCTATTTTGACATGTATGAGAATAGTAACTGGCCCAGGAACCCAGCTGGCTGTCCCAGGTCCGGGTTGCGGATCCTCTCTGCTGTGCTGAAGGTTTGATGTTTGGATCTTGTTGCCGACTTCCCTCGTCAGACCCAGTTGATGGTGACCACAGTGGTCCGTCTCTGGATGTTTGCTCTCACGGTCGAGACAGGCCCCATGACACACATGGTTGTTGTGACTGACTGAAAAATAAGATGTCACGCGATATTTCGTGCCACTAAGGAAGTTCGGGTGACGCTGTTTCAGCATGTAAGAGGTAAAGATAATCCATGTCACGTCTTAGAGCCAAATAAAGGTGTGGTGATAGTGCCCATATTTTCCTTGACCTGTCAGCACACACTAAAGGGTGATGTGGTCAGCATCACGCCTGGTTGCCTTTCCTTCCCCAACTCTAGAAGAACTCAGGTACCCATTTCTACAACTGAGTTACAGGATTCGAACCCCCGACCTTCGCCATGAGAGACTAATACACTAACCACTTCGCTATTCAGACGCCTTAAGTGTGTAAGTCAATAACTGAATACACTTAATGTGATGGTTTTCAGTTTTTCCCAAGTAAATTTTATTCGGATATCAACTATTTCTCTTTTCTGTACTCGCCATTTTGTCTTGGCATGAAGTATCTTAATCTTCCCGATGTGTCATCTTCATAACGTGACCTGTAAAGAAATATAAACTATACCAGAGCAAATTAAATGAGTTATCTTTCCTTTCAGGGCCATGAGAAGACTAAGGCCATGTTTAGCTGAGAACTGTACGAATGCTGTCAAAGTATTGTTGGCGGTAACCAAGATAGAAGAATACTGCCGTAAGTAGCTGCCTTACCTTTAGGACCTGTCACCTTTTTCCTTAACGTTAGATAGGAGATAATGAAACAGAAAACGGAAACCTTAATCAGTGTTACTTTGCTGTTATCCTGTGTGTTGCACAATGCTTTCAACATGTCTGGGAAATGGTTTTATCCTGTTTGTTACACAACGCTTTCTACTTGTCAGGGAAATATTTTTATCCTATGTATTACACAATGCTTGATAATTGTCTAGGCAATATTTTTATCCTATTTGTTACACAATGCTTGCTACTTGTCTGGGCACTATTTTTATCCTATTTGTTACACAGTGTTTGCTACTTGTCTCGGCAATGTTTTTATCCTATTTGTTACACAGTATTTGCTACTTGTCTCGGCAATGTTTTTATCCTATTTTACACAGTGTTTGCTACTTGTCTGGGCACTATTTTTATCCTATTTGTTACACAGTGTTTGCTACTTGTCTAGGCAATATTTTTATCCTATTTGTTACACAGTGTTTGCTACTTGTCTCGGCAATGTTTTTATCCTATTTGTTACACAGTGTTTGCTACTTGTCTAGGCAATATTTTTATCCTATTTGTTACACAGTGTTTGCTACTTGTCTCGGCAATGTTTTATCCTATTTGTTACACAGTGTTTGCTACTTGTCTAGGCAATATTTTTATCCTATTTGTTACACAGTGTTTGCTACTTGTCTCGGCAATGTTTTTATCCTATTTGTTACACAGTGTTTGCTACTTGTCTCGGCAATGTTTTTATCCTACTTGTTACACAGTGTTTGCTACTTGTCTCGGCAATGTTTTTATCCTATTTGTTACACAGTGTTTGCTACTTGTCTCGGCAATGTTTTTATCCTATTTGTTACACAGTGTTTGCTACTTGTCTAGGCAATATTTTTATCCTATTTGTTACACAGTGTTTGCTACTTGTCTCGGCAATGTTTTTATCCTATTTGTTACACAGTGTTTGCTACTTGTCTAGGCAATATTTTTATCCTATTTGTTACACAGTGTTTGCTACTTGTCTCGGCAATGTTTTTATCCTATTTGTTACACAGTGTTTGCTACTTGTCTCGGCAATGTTTTTATCCTATTTGTTACACAGTGTTTGCTACTTGTCTAGGCAATATTTTTATCCTATTTGTTACACAGTGTTTGCTACTTGTCTAGGCAATATTTTTATCCTATTTGTTACACAATGTTTGCTACTTGTCTGGGCACTATTTTTATCCTATTTGTTACACAATGTTTGCTACTTTTCTCGGCAATGTTTTTATCCTATTTGTTACACAATGTTTGCTACTTGTCTAGGCAATATTTTTATCCTATTTGTTACACAGTGTTTGCTACTTGTCTAGGCAATATTTTTATCCTATTTGTTACACAATGTTTGCTACTTGTCTGGGCACTATTTTTATCCTATTTGTTACACAATGTTTGCTACTTTTCTCGGCAATGTTTTTATCCTATTTGTTACACAATGTGCTACGTGGCTGGGCAAGAGTTTCACCTCAAAACTTCGGTTATTATTTTTTTCCAAGTCTAGCCTGTCAGGGCTGTTCATGAAGTTAGACACTTCTTCTTCTTCGTCTTCTTCTTCTTCTTCTTCTCGTCCTCATCATTTTCTTCGTCCTACTCCTTCTCCTTCTTCCCCTTCGTCTTCTTTAATCTCCCTAGAAAAGTTAGTTGGTGTTCCTTGCAGCTGATGCGGTGAAGATGTTGGGGCACAGTGTCGTGTCGGCTGAGGACCGCGTCATGGCAGCCATTGTCTCAAGACACTGAGTGCGGCTAAAAAATATAGGGCGTGCAGTTCTTAGCAGGCTCCACCACCACTTGCTCCGGTAACAAGGCTAGGCCTGCTACTAGAGCCACTAACGGAGAGTCGAGACAGGGTCTTGATCATCTACGGTTCACAAAGACTTATGCTAGCTGTCAGCTATGGGTTCCAGATTGCCACCCTGACTTCTAAATTTCATGAGATTTAAAGATTAAAGTTGTTGATTGTAATCTTTACCCACTGATTTTGATGAGATTTAAAGACTAAAGTTAATGATTTTAATCTTCACCCTTATGTCATAAGATTTAAAGACTAAAGTTAATGATTTTAATCTTCACCCTTATGTCATAAGATTTAAAGACTAAAGTTAATGATTTTAATCTTCATCCTTATGTCATAAGATTTAAAGACTAAAGTTAATGATTTTAATCTTCACCCTTATGTCATAAGATTTAAAGACTAAAGTTAATGATTTTAATCTTCATCCTTATGTCATAAGATTTAAAGACTAAAGTTAATGATTTTAATCTTCACCCTTATGTCATAAGATTTAAAGACTAAAGTTAATGATTTTAATCTTCACCCTTATGTCATAAGATTTAAAGACTAAAGTTAATGATTTTAATCTTCACTCCGTAATTCATAAGGTTTAAAGGCTAAAGTTAATGATTTTAATCTTCACCCTTATGTCATAAGATTTAAAGACTAAACTTACTGATTGGCATCTTGACCCTATAATTTCATGAGATTTAAAGATTAAAGTTGTTGATTGTAATCTTTACCCACTGATTTTGATGAGATTTAAAGACTAAAGTTAATGATTTTAATCTTCACCCCGTAATTCATAAGGTTTAAAGGCTTAAGTTAATGATTTTAATCTTCACCCTTATGTCATAAGATTTAAAGACTAAACTTACTGATTGGCATCTTGACCCTATAATTTCATGAGATTTAAAGACTAAAGTTGCTGACGCTGTTTTATTTTGACTCTAAAATTATTTGTTTTAAAAAGCATGTTTCACTTTAACAAATTGAGGACTATTCCACTGGAGTTGCACGCAGTAACTTTTTGCTGGTTATGTTGTCATTTCTTAAATCTACAAAAGTTTGGCTGTCTGTAAGGCTTCAGATGAAAATAATGGTTACATTAGATTACTTATCTGTGGGTTTCTCTTATTTTTTTCCTTTGTCTTTTTATGAAAGCGAACAGTGAAACAATTACATATTTTGAATTTCTCGTTTATTATCATTTTTATTTTATTATTTTGTAAGTGCTGCCTTGCTGAACACAAACATGGCACGGATGTTTTTTTTTTGTTTGTTTGTTCTGTTCTTATTTTTCATTCAATGTGACAGAGCAAACTGCAGCTCCCACCCCAGCACCAACGAGCAGTTCAGATGTAGCCACCAAGGGAAACAACCCTGCCCCAAAACCTGATCTTCATAGCAGCGGTAGGTTGAGTTATCTGCTCTGACTGACTTTCACACGTCGAAAATGATGGGGGAATTATGCCATAATAGAACATGAGGGGTTCAAGTTGTTGAGCCTCTTTATGTTAGGGCGGTCGATCATTTGTTCAACTGATCTGCAAATTATTGACCAATTCCTTCTTGACATCAGTAGGAAGCTTATTTTCGTCTAGTCGAGGTGTCTGTTTCAGTGATTGTAGTGTTCAGAGTACCTGCGATACCCTAGGCTAGGCTTTATAATATATTGGAGTCAGGGTTATGAAATATCAGTTGAAGGTGAGAAAACAATAGGTGAGATCTTAGTAAAGAGGGAAAGTGATTGTAGAGAAAGGAATTGTATCTGAAATTCAAGTTAATACCGTATGCTTCCAGTGTTCTATACTCCTGCATGAAGTGGTTCTCGAACGCCAGGCTGTTTCTGTCATCAGAGTGATATTGTTTAATGGCTGTTACTAGAAAGTCAGACTTACCTCCGTAGTTAGAGCTTTTGAAACGATTTGAGACTGGCTTAGAAGAATGATAGGAGATACCATAAAGATGTTTGTGCACGCGGTCACCTCAGCGAAGACTGGTATCTCCAGTGTAGGTTATCCTACACTCTTTACACACAATGTCATACATTACGTTGCAGGACTCGCATGTGAAACCCTCATGGAAGTGAGTAAACATTTGGGAAAAGTAATACATTTAGTTTCCCAGACTACATGGCAGGTGACACAGAGAGGGCGATTTCTGTTTCGACAAAGTTCGGCTTAGGGTGGCTATGGACGAAGGTTTTGTTTCACATTTGTAGGTTAAAGGGGGAGGTCAGTTGAGATGTAGCTGATGGCAATGGAGAATTTTATAAATCAGTTGACCTTGTGGATTTAAAGGAAGCACTAGTTATACCGTGTCCCATGAAGTTCCACTCATTTAGAATTTGAACGTCTCTTTGTCGGTTCACTTTTTGTTTACTGTTGAATGTTTTCCGAAGGAGTTTTTCTGGATAGTGGCGATGATGAAAAAAATCTAACACTTTAATGGATTGGTCCATAAATTCTAAGTCATCCTGGCGCAGGTGATGAAGACATAGAGGCTTGGAGTATGGGTTCGAATCCTTGCCAGTTTCAGGATGATAGGATGTGTATAGTCTGACTGTCACTCGTAGCAATTCGCGATCTAGGTAGAGAATTTGTTTGCGCAGTTTATAACTAATATCTATGACTAAGATCAGCAACTAATATCTATAACTAATATCTATAACTAATATCTATAACTAATATCAATAACTAATATCTATAACTAATATCTATAACTAATATCTATAACTAATATCTATAACTAATATCAATAACTAATATCTATAACTAATATCTATAACTAATATCTATGACTAAGATCAGCAACTAATATCTATAACTAATATCAATAACTAATATCTATAACTAATATCTATAACTAAGATCAATAATTAATATCTATAACTAATATATATATAACTAAGATCAATAATTAATATCTATAACTAATATATATATAACTAAGATCAATAATTAATATCTATAACTATCTATAACTAATATCTATAACTAAGATCAATAATTAATATCTATAACTAATATCTATAACTAATATCTATAACTAAGATCAATAATTAATATCTATAACTAGGATCAATAATTAATATCTATAACTAGGATCAATAATTAATATCTATAACTAGGATCAATAATTAATATCTATAACTCATATCTATGTTTTCTCCAGTTTTAAAATAGTCATCATTAGTGTTCAAGTGACAGGTATCATTGTGTGGTGTCTATTTTCTGCACCTGTTCCAGCCACAGAGTTGTAGGACTGGTTTTAAGAAAAGGCAAACTGGAACACTTAATGACAACAGGAAAACTGGACGCAAAAAGGGATAGAGGAAGACAAAGAAACAAAATACTTGACGGACTAAAACTGTGGCACAGAGCACAGTCCAAAACAAAATTTATAGAAAGAGCAAAGGACATGTGGTTGTGGAAATCAGTGACGATCAAAGCCTGATTGGCATGGACCAGAGAGCGAGAGACAGACAGACAGACAGACAGATGAGAGAGATGAGACAGAGAAGGCGAGAGAAATCGAGAGAGAAGAAAGAGAGGGAGAAAGAGAGAGAGATTTCCTCTAACGGATGCAGGGTTATTTGTGTGTCTCTAAAAGACTAACATTGTAATATAAGTGATATAAATCAAACGTTATATTACAGAAGACAGGAGAGCGTTTGATCAACTAATCTTGACCAACATTATCATCGGTGGAGGAGATTCACAGCCCGCTCTCAACTTTCTGCAGATTCTGAAGACAGATGAGCACAAGTGAGTCCTCACACATCCAGGAATCGGAGCTATATCCCCGGGATTTCTACGTGGATATAGTTATACTGGGAGTAGTACGTCATAGCCAGTACAATGAAATGCCATGTTTGATAAAATAGCACACTGTACTTACTATAACACACCTTCAGTAAATGAAGTAACATCGCAGACAGACGGTGCTTCTTTATGTCTTGATGTTTTTAAAATGTGGAATTTGTTTCATTTCCTTCTTGTCAACAGAAAATTGTCTATAATTTTAATTTCTTTGTGATTGTTCTAGTTTGAAAAAAAATATGCTATTTTTATTTTTGTAGTATTTGTCCTTAATTCCTTTTCCATTTTTTATGAAATATCATCATCAGGAGATAGATAATCAAACCAGCCAAATAGTCATTTTTCCAAGTTTGTCTCTATTGTAGTTGCTGTACGGGTAATCAATAAATATATCACATTTTAAACATCAGTTTCGTTTATTTTACGTCTTATTTGTAAATTGATGGAGGTGAAAATAATGTTCAGAACGTTTCCAAATGACGGACATTTTCCTGTGTGAGAACTTTAGAGTCGGACGAAAAGTAAACATATTTAGGTTTGAAAAACACGCTGTCGTAGAAACACAAGAATTTCACTAAATGTATGTCCTTGTATGTATAATGACTGCAATGAATGAATGACTGAATTCATGTGGAATATGTCATTCTGTGCTAGACTGTGTTGTGTCTCCTGGAATGCCTTGATAGAAATATTACATTCTCAGGCACACTGTTGTACAATATCACGCAAAGCGTATGCTTTTAACATCTTTTGGTTTGGAGGCAATAGGGATATTGGGGGTAATTGGCTAATGGGGGTACTGTGGTGAATGTAAGAATTGCTGCTTTCATGAGATCGTTGTTGTAACAGTGTCAGACAGAGAACCCCCCGTCACCCAGTAAACTATCAAGAGACGAAAGCTATCATCCGTAACCAGTTCAGATCTGTGTGGACGCATCAACTTATCCAACAATGAACCAGATCCAATAAACCAGCTACAAAGACATAATCAAACCCTCCTCTTTCGCCATAGAATAGGCCACTGCAGACTACTGAACCACCTTCATCGCCTCAAAATGCCCCACACAGACGAGCGTCCATGAAGCAGTGGGGTCCAGACTCTGGGACATATCCTTCAACAGTGCCCAAACCACACAGACATGAGGCAGTGGGGTCCATACTCTGGGACATATCCTTCAACAGTGCCCACACCACGGAGACCTGAGGCAGTGGGGTCCAGACTCTGGGACATATCCTTCAACAGTGCCCAAACCACGGAGACCTGAGGCAGTGGGGTCCAGACTCTGGGACATATCCTTCAACAGTGCCCACACCACGGAGACCTGAGGCAGTGGGGTCCAGACTCTGGGACATATCCTTCAACAGTGCTCAAACCACGGAGACCTGAGGCAATGGGGTCCAGACTCTGGGACATATCCTTCAACAGTGCCCACACCACGGAGACCTGAGGCAGTGGGGTCCAGACTCTGGAACATATCCTTCAACAGTGCCAACACCACGGAGACCTGAGGCAGTGGGGTCCAGACTCTGGGACATATCCTTCAACAGTGCCCACACCACAGAGACATGAGGCGTGAGACGTGGCCTGAAGATATGAGCTGGAGGAAAAGCTTTGGGGCTCCTATCATGATCTGGAGAGGATTGCTGGCTTAGCCCTATCGATAGGGATCAGCATCTGGAGAGGATTGCTGGCTTAGCCCTATCGATGGAGATGAGGATTTTACATCAGCCCAGCAATAACCTCGAACGCAGAACAACATCAGCCTCTGCAAGCCAGAAAATGATTTAAAAGGATTCACCTGAAACACAAAACATCCTTCATTAAACGCGATAATTTCCCATGTTTTTCATTATTTGCAACTTCAGTCAAGATCACAGATGAATCTCCACAGTCAGAAATTGTAATGATGGTTTACACATCGTAAGGTCAGAGTGAAACAGATGTCTTATGTATATTTTATCTTTTGTACATACAGGATGATTGATAAGTTCGCGGCCTAAGGAACAACGGATTATTTGTGGACAACCTTTTTCGCTTATTTCTCAACATAGTCCCCTTGCAAATTCATGCACTTAGTCCAGCGATCCTGGAGCATACGGATCCCTCTTTGTAAAAGTCAGCATCTTGTGCCAATAGAAAGTGGTCTACAGCATGAATGACGTCATCATCTGAAGCAAATTTGCCACCACTGAGCTTTTTTTTTTTTGAGTTTGGTAAACAGGTAATAGTCCGAAAAAGCCAAATCTGGGGAATAAGAAGGACTTTCAAGGAGCAGAAAATCGCATTCATGAATGGCAGCCATTGCCACCGCCGACTTGTCAACTGGAGCATTGTCTTGTGAAAGATGACTCCTCTCGTCAATTTCCCTCGACGCGTTTCCTTCAATTTGACCAGCAGTTGCTTCACAAGATTACCGTAATAGGCCCCGGTGATCGTTCTGCCCTCTTGAAGATAGTCTACCAGTAGCACACCTTCTGAATCCCAAAAGATGGAACTCATTACTTAGCCTACAGATAAAACCATCCTTGCTTTCTTTGGAGGTGGGGATCCATGATGTTTCCACTGCTTTGACTGTTATTTGGTTTCTGATTGAAAATGATGAACCCAAGTCTCATCCATAGTCACAAACTGCTGAAGAAACGTTTCAGGATCTGCAGAAAAATGGCCAAGATTATCTCTTGACATGTTGAGACGCTGTCGTTTGTGATCAGCTTCAAAGAAGTTTCGAGACCCATCAAAGAGAGACCTTTGTTATTTGAAGATCATTGTGAATAATGGCATGAACATGTACCCGGGAGATGCCCAACTCAGTAGCAATGTACCATTCAGTTAGTCGTCGATCCTCCATTATCATGTCATGGATTCTGCCAGTGGTTTCATCGGTGGTTACCGTTCTTGGTCTTCCTGGACGGGGAACATCTTCCAGACTCTCTCTTCCATGTTTGAATTGACCTGCCCATTTCTTCACTGTGCTGTAATAAGGGACACTCTCCCCTAGAGTCTCTACCATATCCTCTTCACTCTCTTTGGATAATAAACCCTTGATTCAGCGGTAGCGAATGACTGCTCGATGAGAAATGTTATCCATTTTCTCAATTTCTGCCACCCCTTACCACTTTAGTAGCCTGTAAAAAAACTTGGTTGCATTTAATTTCTTAAAACTTGGTGTTTAATCTTACACTAACCTGATCTACAAATGCACCTAATATCAACTGTGTGTTTCAAGTATGTGTACCTTAAGCCGCGAGTTTATCAATCACCCCTCGTAAATACAGATTCTGGCGGTCTTTTACGACTTCCAAATAATAATCGTACTGATATAGTGTACGGAAGTTATCAGCCAAACACGGTCAGCTTCACATTGGTCTACAGCTGAAAATGGTTTTCACCGTCTTTACGATCTTATTGGTTGAAGGGGCGAAACTCTTTTCTGGTAAGAACTTTCTCATTATACAAGGTTTACTTCCCTCTATATGAATGAGATTATTTCATGCTTTCCATACTTTTTTTTCATATTTACCCTAATTATTTCACGGTTACACTAATTATTTCACGGTTAGCCTACCTATTTCATGCCAACTCTAACTATTTCATGCATACTCAAAATATTTCATGCCTACCCTGACTATTTCATGACCACCATAACTATTCCAGGATCATCCCAGCTATTTCAGGCTTATTTGATTTTGTGCTTACCATAAATATTTCATGTTTACCCTAACTATTTATTGCATAACCCAAACTATTTCATGCTTACCATATTCCACGCCTACTCCAGCTGTCTCATCTTTACCCCAACAATTTCATGGTTACCAAAAAATATTTCAAAGTTACCTTATTTCATTCCTACACTGTGTTTCATGCTCTACATAATTATTTCAACCCAGTCAAAAGAATTTCATGCCTACCAAAACTATTTCACGCTTACAAAATTCTGTGTGTACCTTAACTGTCTCACCTTACTCTAACAATTTCATGCTTACCCTAACTATTGTATGCTTATCCTAACAATTTCATGCTTATCCTCGCCATTTCAATCATACTCTTTCATTCTTAGCTTAACTATTTTAATATTACCCCAACTATTGCACGCTTACCGTAACTATTTCATGCGTACCCCATCTATTTTATCTTTACTTTAGCTATGGCATGCATACCCCAACTATTTCATGCTGATCTCAACTATTTCATGTTTACTCCAACTATTTCATGCTTACCCTAACTATTTCATGCTGATTCCAACTATTTAATGCTTACTCTTACTATTTCATGCTTATCACAACTATGGTATGCTTCTCCTAGCCATTTCACGCTTACCCTAACTATTTCTTGCTTACTACAACCATTTCATGCTAACCCCAACTATGTCATGCTTTTCCTAACTATTCCATGCTTACCCTAATTATTCCATGCTTACCCTAACTATTCCATGCTTACCCTAACTATTCCATGCTTTTCCTAAATATTCCATGCTTACCCTAACTATTCCATGCTTACCCTAACTATTCCATGCTTACCCTAACCATTCCATGCTTACCCTAACTATTGCATGCTTACCCTAACTATTCCATGCTTACCCTAACTATTCCATGCTTACTCTAACTATTCGATGCTTACCCTAACTATTCCATGCTTACCCTAACTATGCCATGCTTACCCTAACTATTTCATGCTTACTACAACTTTTTCATGTACCACTCCGGAATTACAAAATGGGTGTAATTAATTATACACAGTGACCAGACTGTGCTCTGGTAACCTGACTGTAATCTGACTGTGGTCAGGTACCTTGATTGTGCTCTGGTAACCTGACTGAAATCTGACTGTGTTCAGGTACCTTGGCTGTGCTCTGGTAACCTGACTGTAATCTGACTGTGGTGAGGTACCTTGACTGTGCTCAGGTAACCTGACTGAACTCTTGTAACCTGACTGTGCTCTGGTAACCTCCTGAGCTCTTGTAACTTGACTGTAATCTGACTGTGGTCAGGTACCTTGACTGTGCTCTGGAAACCTGACTGTAATCTGACTGTGGTCAGGTACCTTGACTGTGCTCAGGTAACCTGACTGAACTCTTGTAACCTGACTGTGCTCTGGTAACCTGACTGAGCTCTTGTAACTTGACTGTAATCTGACTGTGGTCAAGTACCTTGACTGTGCTCTGGTAACCTGACTGTAATCTGACTGTGGTGAGGTACCTTGACTGTGCTCAGGTAACCTGACTGAACTCTTGTAACCTGACTGTGCTCTGGTAACCTGACTGAACTCTTGTAACTTGACTGTAATCTGACTGTGGTCAGGTACCTTGACTGTGCTCAGGTAACCTGACTGAACTCTTGTAACCTGACTGTGCTCTGGTAACCTGACTGAGCTCTTGTAACCTGACTGTGCTCAGGTAACCTGACTGAACTCTTGTAACCTGGCTGTGCTCTGGTAACCTTACTATGCTGTTGTAACCTGACTCCGTTTTGTTAACCTAACTGTGCTCTGGTAACCTGACTGTGGTCTGGTAACCTGACTGTGGTCTGGTAACCTGACTGTGCTCAGGTAACCTAACTGTGCTCAGGTAACATGACAATGCTCTGATAACCTGAATGTGCTCTTGTAACCTGACTACGTTCAGGTATCCTGACCTTGTTCAGGTAAACTGACTGTGGTCTGGTAACCTGACTTTTCTCAGGCAGCCTGACAGTACTCTGGTAACCTGACTGTGCTCTGCTAACCTGACTGTGCTAAGTTAACCTGTCAGTGCTCAAGTGACCTGAATGTGCTCTGTTTACCTGACTATGCTCTGTTTACCTGACTTTGCTCTGATAATGTAACTGTGGCCTGTTAACTTGACTTTTCTCAGGTCACTTGACTGTGCTCTAGTAACTTGACTTTCCTCAGGTAACTTGGCTATGTTCAGGTAACCTGACTGTGCTCTGGTAACCTGACTGTGTTCAGGTAACCTGACTGTTCTCTAGTAATCTGACTGTTCTCGTATGACCTGACTGTGCTTAGGTAAACTGACTTTGCTCTGATAACTTTACTTTGCTCAGGTAACCTGATTGTGCTATGGTGACCTGACTTTGCTCTGATAACCTAGTTGTGCTCTAGTAATCTGATTGTGGTCTGATAACCTGACTGTGCTCAGGTGACCTGACTGTCTTTGCAATGTTAAAACAGGAGACTTTCGATCAAAGTTTGAGGGAAGGGGGAGGAATTCTGATTAAAGTTAATTTTAAATTTTAACAGAACTTTTGATCAATATTCCAGGTTTATAACCTGACCTACAAATGTGTCAGTCAGACCTACCTTGCTGTACTTCTCTACAGAGTGATTTTTTCCCTTCTAAATGGCAACATTTCAAGCAAGATACTTTTAATTTATTAGACATCTGGATGTTTGCTTACATGCAGAGATCAAATAAGATGAAAATACGGGACAGCGTGTGATAACGTGTTTTCAAATAGTTGACATTTGTAGGCCCCACTGAAGTAATATGATTACCAGGACAAATCGTTAAAATGCTGGCCTGTCCCATATTGTACGGAAGGGATGGTCACGTTTAGCTGGAGTATTTGCTTTATCTGTACCTGTAATCATTTATTTCAAAGGGGAGAAAATCCAAACAACTTTCCACTTTATGATCGTCTCCCCCTTTTTATTATCATTTTTTTTAACCTTCGTCTGGGTCCCAGAGTTTAGACCCATATTTTAGCCCTTGAACCTCCACTAATCAACCAGAAGGATCATCTCTCCTTGAATTATGACCTGGAACGTTCTGATAACTGCTAGCACTGACACTTGTTTTCTGAAGCACTTAGAACTCTTCTGTTCTTCTTTCCTGTGAGGTATACGGCCTGAGAACTATTGTTATCTTTTTCCGCATTGGCCACTGAACAAGAACTCAAGACCACTTTCTACTGCTCTTGACATAAGGGCAAGGTCTTCTATTCTGGTATCCGTTTTCATCTTAAGTTTCCACAAGTCACGCCCAACATAATGTGAGTCATGCTGCGAGAAAGAAAAACAAAGCAAACTACAATCATTTGTATTTTGCTTTGTAGCTGAGAGTCATAAATGTTAATCTTCTGTGAAGGCTTCAAAATAGGCAGGGCAATATTTCCCGAGCAAACATGACGTCTGTAAAAGCAAAAAAAAATGTCCGTCTGTAGTGAATGACCCTTGATAGAGCATGACTTCCCCCATGTCGTTTGTGCTTTACAATGCCCATCTATATACTCGTATATCTAGCCATCCATATACTCGTATATCGAACAATCTATATACTCTTATATCTAGCCGTCTATATATTCGTATATCCAACCGTCTATATATTTGTATATTTAGCCATCTATATACTCGTATATCCAGCCATCTCTATGCTCGTATGTATAGCCATCTGTATACTCGTATGTGTAGTACCAATATACGCTGTCTGATGAGACAATCAGCGACCCATAGCTGATATGCCAGCGTCAGGATTAGCGACCCATACCTGACCAAGAACCTATCCCACCTCTCCGTGGTACCACTAGTAACAGGCGTAGCCTGGCGACTGGGGCAGTGATCGCCATAGTCCCCATGGTGGTGGAGTCTGATAAAGAAGCATTGCACATTCCCTGCTTTTAGGCTGTAGTCCGGGACTGAAAAAGTAGCCGCCGTTACTTGCTCCCACCCCGATACGATGATGTGTCTCAACATCTCTACAGCATCGGCTGCAAAGAACAATAGATCGCAGTTACGAGGAGTTCGTACAAGTACAAGATCTAGTATCTATATACTTGTATATCTAGTCATCTATATGCTCGTATATCTAGTCTCCTATAACTCGTATATTCAGCGATATATATATATATATATATATATATATATATATGTATAACGTATACGCACACAAAAAGATATTCTGTTCTTTTGCTGGATGTTACAAGCATAAACTAATTTTTTTTCAGGTTATAATGCCAGTTTTTATTTCGTTTTTTTTTTTTGTTTTAATGTAGGTATTTCATCTGAGGGTAAATACACAGAAAAAGAGAAAACAACTGATGCATGTGGGGAGTGATACAACAAAAATATTTCGTCAATGGCAAGATATAATTTTTAAAAAATTGTTGGCAACACTTCTTATGGGATGATAGGTTGGAAGCAACATACTGAACGCATCATGATGATACTTAATGGCAAGAAATGAAACATTTAAAGAACTGGTGTAATCGATCTGACCAGTATTTATTGAATTAACTTTTCCAGTGTATTATTGCCCTTCTATTTCATGATATAACAAGCAGTAACGCGCGACGTTTACACTACAATTACAGATAATTTAGGAGCAGAAGTGCTACAGTTATTGCTACTTTATCTTGAAACAAAGTAATGCACCTGTAACGCTGGAAGTATAAGACAGTAAGTCTTGAAGATAGCACAAAAATGTAGCACTAGCTTATCTTTCACGTACCGTCTTGAAAATACATGGCAGACCACTCTTGGATCGTCCAACATTCCATTTGTGGGGGGTGGAAAGGGTAGGAATGGAGAAGTGGAGAGGGATATCGTGACAAGAAAGTTCTATTTTTACATCAGAACTTCAAAGTATAAATAGTCAATTAGTCACTTCAAAACAAACATGCAGCACAAGATTTTCTTGAAGAAAAAAATATATATGAAGAATTTCATATATACAAATAAATATATTTTAAGTTCCAGATTCAATATTCATAAAACATCGACGTTGTATCAGGAGATAAACGTTACACAACTACAGAAACACAAGTTGTAAAACTAAAGGGGAAGCATTACAATATTCAGTTTATTGATAGTTAAATAGAAATGTTACACAGCTTGTGAAAACATAAATTACGCATTCAGTGACAGCTGTTCTGTTAGTTACACAGTTAGAAAGTCAGAAAGACCACAATATGTGCACTCCAGCCACGTCCATATGTTCCAATCATCTCGTCATTATCTTCTTGTTCAGAAATCAAGACTTCAGAGATGATGAGAGAGAGACATCAAGACTTCAGAGATGATAAGAGAGACAGAAATCAAGACTTTACAAATGAAGAGAGACAGAAATCATGACTTTACAGATGAAGAGAGACAGAAATCATGACTTTACAGATGAAAAGAGACAGCAATCATTACTTTACAGATGAAAAGAGACAGAAATCATGACTTTACAAATGTAGAGAGGCACTCGCAATTTTGGATTAATCCTTCATGAATTTTCATTAAATGACACCCAGAGTGCACTTTCATTAAATGACAGCCAGTGAGTACTTTCATTCAATGACACCCAGTGTGTACTTTCATTCACTGACACCCAGTGTGCACTTTCATTCACTGACACCCAGTGAGTACTTTCATTCAATGACACCCAGTGTGCACTTTCATTCACTGACATCCTGTGTGCAATTTCATTCAATGACACCCAGTGTGCACTTTCATTCACTGACATCATGTGTGCAATTTCATTTAATGACACCCAGTGTGCACTTTCATTCAATGACACCCAGTATGCACTTTCATTCAGTGACACCCAGTATGCACTTTCATTCAATGACACCCAGTATGCACTTTCATTCAGTGACACCCAGTATGCACTTTCATTCAGTGACACCCAGTATGCACTTTCATTCAATGACACCCAGTATGCACTTTCATTCAGTGACACCCAGTGTGCACTTTCATTCAATGACACCCAGTGTGTACTTTCGAAACTTGTGTTCCTCGTCCAGCGGAAAGATACTTCCTCGACACAACTGTGTCGTGTACCCGTTTCTACATCAGGGCTGCCGGGAAGACAGCAGGATTTCCTCACAAACTGACAAAACTTCTGTTGAGAGGACAGGACACTATACAACTAGTCTGCTCGTGCCTCGTAATAATAAACGAATATTTTATAATCCCGATTATAAACATTTCTGATGACATATACAAAATGTGCATTCATATAAGTCCGTCATGCCCCACTGCTGAACTTTGCCTCCCTAACAGCTCTCCTGTAGACCTCGCTGTTGTCAGCAAGATGGCCTGCTGCTGAACGTTGCCTCTCTAACAGCTCTCTTGTAGACCTCGCTATTGTCAGCAAGATGGCCTGCTGCTGAACGTTGCCTCTCTAACAGCTCTCTTGTAGACCTCGCTATTGTCAGCAAGATGGCCTGCTGCTGAACGTTGCCTCTCTAACAGCTCTCTTATAGACCTCGCTATTGTCAGCAAGATGGCCTGCTGCTTAACTTTGCCTCCCTAACAACTTTCCTGTAGACCTCGCTGTTGTCAGCAAGATGGCCTGCTGCTGAACTTTGCCTCCCTAACAGCTCTCTTGTAGACCTCACTATTGTCAGCAAGATGGCCTGCTGCTGATGCGTCCATTCCCAAACAGATCATCAACGACGTCTTGCAGACATCTTCGCCTTGGTCTTCCTCTTTCTTTTTCCCATTATTTATCCTTTCGAGACTGCATTCTCTAAATTCTCATTACTGTAATATGTCCAAAATATTTAAGTTTTCTCTGTTTAATCTTTTTTATTAGCCAGGGTTCTTCAATATTAAATTCTTGTAGTATGGATATATTTGTTCTTTTTTATGTCCATGATATTTGAAGAACTCTTCTGTAGCATTTACATTCAAAGGCATTTATATGTTTCTCAGCTGTTTTGTTAAGTGTCCAGGTCTCACAGGCATATGTTTTACGATGGGAAAAATGCATACCCTTATGTACATCCATATACTGTACTTTAATTCTGTTCTTCATATAATAAGCCTGCTTTTTTTGTAAATTAACAAACGCAACTTTGGAAACAAAACCTACTCTTAAATAAGATACGTAAAGTAAATGATACATTTATACAAATTTGCAAAAAAGCATTTACAGCAATACGAATTTTAACAACTTAGACTGGCAAATGTATGTGACGCCATCCAAACAGATAATGTTGACAGACTCGAGGCTACAAACAAACAGGCAGAGATACAGAAGCATCACTTGTCTTGTTAGTTATGAAGGAACAGCAACATCAACAATGTACAGTCATACGTCGCCTTACGGTCACTTTCCTGACTCTGGAGTCCGGTCTTAAGTCGACTTGCCCGTAAGTCAGTCGCTATAATGTGAGGCCAGAGACTTGTTAAGTACAGTATAGCATTGCTACAATAAAGTACAATATAGCACTGCTACAATAAAGTACAATATAGCATTGCTACAATAAAGTACAATATAGCATTGCTACAATAAAGTACAATATAGCATTGCTACAATAAAGTACAATATAGCATTGCTACAATAAAGTACAATATAGCATTGCTACAATAAAGCATTGCTAAAATACGAAGATACATGGTTAGCATTTCTTTAAAATATTCATAGAGTACACACATTAACACAGCAAATATGTGGAAATCAATAACAAAATATCAATCACAACACATCCTATTGTAATAAACATTCAAAAACTCACAAAATTTACATACACACACCTACACAAGTGCATACATTCTGTACTCAGCAAATGATAATACACTATATTAGTCTATCTCCTTCTCTTGTCTTGTCGTGAATTTATTGTGGAAGTAAAACAGCAAATGTTTGCAGATTAATTACAAATAGGCAGAACACTTTAAACAGTCTTAAAGGAACTCAGCCGTAAATAGATCCAGCCGTAAATCGGTAAAGCGTAAGTAGGGGAACGATTGTATTCGTAACTAATTTATAAGCTATATTTAAAATGTCATTACGATAATTTAGTAATTAAGAAATACACTTCCATCTCAGTGATCAAATTTACATATTGCAGTCATGCCATCATATAATAATGATAATAATAATAATAATATATTTTAGAGAATGTTACAAGTTACAAGAATGTTAACGAAATGCCCTGGTTATCAGGCCAGTAACCGTGAATACGTCCTGCCATGGTAGCCACAATAACTAGCAGAAGGAGTAGGAGACGAGAAACTTGCGGTTTCTTGCTACCGTCTGAAACAGAAAGACCAGGACACGTTATACGGAAAGTAAAGTAGTTAAAAAAGTAGCTAAGGATACCAGAATTCCTTCAACAAATAAAAGAAAAATAATTACACGACTTTCTAGAGCTTTCAAAGTCTACTGGCTAACTTCAGGTAAGCTTTTAGATATTTGAAGCTCAGGTATTTGTAGCAGTATGTAGGTTTTATGGGGTTATTTCCCTTGTTCCGCCTGAGCTGATCACCTCCTAATGAAAAAGTCTGGAGAAGTTTCGAGTTATCACTTCTTGCACGAGCCTCTAATGCAAACTTAGGGGCATGCGGATTGTAAAGGGAGAGTGTGTGATCTTCTTGTTTGTGAGATACTTAAGATAGACCTTGCCACTCGGACCCAGGGGTTGTGTTGTAGAAAATGACTTAACTTAAAAACTAAAGACAGACATACGTCCATGTATTGCCTTCATGTCAGTGAGCCACTGGCTAGTTTTCTGATATCAGTTTATTTGTACTCGTGTCTGTTCCTGACTGAGATCTTGTAAACTGACTGTGCTCTGTTAACTTGACTGAGCTCTTGTAAACTGACTGTGCTCTGTTAACTTGACTGAGCTCTTGTAAACTGACTGTGCTCTGGTGACCTGACTTTGCTCTGTTAACTTGATTGTATCAAGTAACCTAACTGCACTCAGGTGACCTGACTGTCTTTGCAATGTTAAAACAGGAGACTTTCAATCAAGTTTGAGGGAAGAGGTGGAATTCTGATGAAAGTTAATTTTAAATTGTAACAGAACTTTCGATCAATATTCCAGGTTTATAACCTGACCTACAAATGTGTCAGTCAGACCTTCCTTGCTGTACTTCTCTACAGAGTGATTTTTGTTCCTTCTAAATGGCAACATTTAAAGCAAGATCATTGTAATTTATTAGACATCTGGATATTTGCTTATATGCAGAGATCAAAGAAGATGAGAATACGGGACAGCGTGTGATAACGTGTTTTCATCAACACCATTCTCAGATCCAACATTACCATTTTAACGATTAATTATTATTAGAATCGTGCTATGAAATATCAAGACTCAAGTGTTTGGTAGCACTGTCGACTTGTAGAGCCGTTGGAGTGTATCATAAAGTCATGTTGTCGTACGTCCACACGCAAGACGTATGTTGTGTCATAATGTCTTCATTTACTGTCTTACTATCAACGCATGAAGAAACACGTCTTCATATTCTAACAGAATAGATTCCATATATTTAGAAACGGGTTTAGCCAGAGACTTGTTTTCTGTTTTACGCTGTTATTTTCTTTCCATGATTTTTTGCATAGAGCTGAATCTTGTAACTTTATTTAGCTTCTCTGGCATATGTCGTTTTATGTTTTCTATACGGTCATTTCCTGTTCCTTAAAAGAAGTTTTGCAGACTGTATCAATGCTTAGCGATTGTCAGTTGTTCCCCCTGGCTAACCAGTCTACATGCAGTGCTGTAACTGTCTAAAATTGTCGTAAGAATGCCACTAGACTTTCTTTAACTCTCTCTCTCTCTCTCTCTCTCTCTCTGAACCTTAAGTGCCCAGGGCACATGGGGCTTCCGCAAGGGTTTTCCACAAATGCCTGTCCTTCGCCTTTTTTTCTGCCAGCAACCCTATCTGGTAAAAAAACTATCAGACTGCTACAGAAACGGAAGCAAGGGAAAAAGCAAATGCAGGTGGAAGGAGAAATGCTTATCAGGAAACTGAGCCCATGAAGATTGTGGATGAAAGCCAGCCACTGGAAGTCCCCAGCCCGACTGCAGACCTCCTGGAACCTAAACATAAGATGCAGATAGGCAGCTGGGATGTAAGAACACTAAACCAGACTGGAAAACTAGCATAAACCATCAAGGAAATGCACAGATACAAACTAGACATACTAGGAATACAAGAAGCAAGATGGACAGGACAAGGCAGAAGGAAATTAACAACACAGCACACAGAAGATACAATAATATGGTCAGGTAAAGAAGATCTTCATGAAGGAGGAGTAGCATTGATTATAACAAAAGAAGCATCAAGAGCATTGCTGAAATGGACCCCAATAAATGAGAGATTATTATATGCACGGTTCAACTCAAGATTCACGAAGCTGTCTATTATAGTTTCTTTAACTACCTTCTCGGAAACTCATACCATGGGAAGACTAATTTAGCTTGGATCAGAGTTTGGGAATCAAGGAATATCTCTTTCTTTCATTCAATGAAAGCTTAGAATTTAATTTTCAGTAGCTACCATAAATATTTGCTCGGGTGGCTAATTGGTTTGGAGCTGGGTTTACTGGTCAGATGTTCAGGGGTCAAGTCCCAGCAGTGGGCGTTTTTCTGGTACACGCCAAAAATGTCTTGGGGTCAATTAAGTTTCTAAAAATGGGTACCAGAGAAATCTCGGAGGACAACTGGGGCCAGGAATGAAAATGATCACATCAAACTTTCATGTGCTAAAGGTCGTGGAAATACGGTCCTGACATTTATGTCGCAGTGGCATGGAAACCAGAATTATACCATTCTTTGTCGCTACCATAAATTAACACTTAAAACGCTTATTATTGTGTAATTCTTTCCCCTGAAGGTAATGTATATGGCCGATTTACAAGTATTTCAATACCAGTGTGGTTTACAGTAATGCATTTTTTTAGTTATAAGGTTGATCCGTCAAAAGGCTCTTGAATAATGGAAGGCAGTAAGCCAGGTAAGTAGCAGTTATCTTATGAAAAGCAAAACTTACTGCATTTTACGACATCCCTGGCACGCTCTAGCTGGACTTCGAAAGCAGTGGTTTTGTTGGTACACTGATTCTCCATGCATATTCCGTAGCGTTTCATTGCCCTGTGTGGAGATGTTATCTATCTATCTATCTATCTATCTATCTATCTATCTATCTATCTATCTATCTATCTATCTATCTATCTATCTATCTATCTATCTATCTATCTATCTATCTATCTATCTATCTATCTATCTATCTATCTATCTATCTATCTATCTATCTATCTATCTATCTATCTATCTGTCTGTCTGTCTATATATATATATATATATATATTATCTAATCTATCTATCTATTTGTATATTGGTAATCTAATATAAAGGATGAAAAATTATGTGGTGCTCTTTGTGTTAACTTTTAAAAAGCATTTGACATGATTGATCATGAAATACTAGTTAGAAAGCCTGAGACTTGTAAATTGCACCCGGACTTGACAAAATTTATTACATGTTTTCTTTCCAACAGACAGCAGGTAGTTTGCCTCAAAAACTCTAAGTCAAGTTCATCTGTGGTTGATAATGGTGTCCCACATGGGTCTTTTCTTGGTCCTCTCCTTTTCACCATCTACATCAATGATCTTCCACTTCATTTCAAAAAAATCATCTTGTGACCTATTTGCTGATGACTGAACAGTTTACACTAGTGACAATGACTGTATTAACCTTGAGTCAACTCTTCAAATTGAAATAAACAGTCTAATTAACTGGAGCAATAACAACAGAATGCTCATAAACACCAGCAAAACAAAATTCATGCTCATTACAACAAGACTGAAATTAACAAATTCACCAACAACAACACTACAGCTCCATGCTGGAACTTCACAGATAGAGAATGCTAGTGAACATAAAACTCTAGGTCTCATGATTGACCACCACCTCTTCTGGAATCATCATGTAGGCAATCTAACTAAACACATTGTACAAAAAGGTTATCAATTTTACTAAAATGAAACATTTTCTTGACATAGACAGCAGAAGAATATATTACATATCACAGATACAAACACACTTGGACTGCTGTTCCGCAGTCTGGGATGGTTGTTTTATGTCAAATATGAAAAGACTTTACTCGCTTAAAAGCTACCAGTAAGGCTTATAGATGACAAACATGCAGCACATATTACAAATAAGGACAAACGACATGATATTCTACCCCTCAAAAAGAGGTTTCTTTTCAACAAGGCAAAGTTAATTCATAAAATTATATCGCACAGTGTTCCTCCCTATCTGTGGACGTTGTTCAAATCCAATTCAAAACACAATCAACGCTTAAGCAATTGTATTCTCCCAAAACCAAGGCTTTACACGTTTCTCGTACTCAGCTGCCCACCTTTGGAACGCCAACGTAAGTAAAACATACAAGTAATATTCGTTCCTATAACTGCAAAAAAGCATCTGTTTGATATGGACTATATGCATCCCTAAGCATAGCTTTTTAAAGTATGGATTAGTTGTTCTATATTTTAACAGCTTTCCTATAAATTTTACTTTCGAATGAATACAAGAATGCAATTGTAATTCATGTTGTTGCATAAACCAGAGTGTGGAGTGTATTGACAAGAGATAAGTTTATTATTTATTTATGTAATCATTTAATGTGTCTTCATGATTTTTAATGCTCATTAATAAATTCTGAATGACTGTTACTGAGTGAAAGCTGTATGATGAAGGGAAGAATGTTAGATGGGCCTGTATGGCTAATTCTTAACTTTTGAAAATAAAGTATGTTCTATCTATCTATCTATCTATCTATCTATCTATCTATCTATCTATCTATCTATCTATCTATCTATCTATCTATCTATCTATCTATCTATCTATCTATCTATCTGTCTGTCTGTCTATTTCTCTGTCTTTCTGTCAGTATGTCTGTCTGTACCGCTGTGTGTCTTATCTGTCTTTCTTAGCTGTCAATCTGTCTGTCTGTCTATGAAACTTACAAACAGATTTCAAATTGAGGCGTTGTTCTATTGAAGTATTGTGAGTCAGGGCCACAGATAGAACAGTTCTTGTTGCAATATCTGCACAGTTCCTGCATCTCCAGCAAATTCTGCTGGAAGAAAACGTCAGCACCTGCAGGGAAATTAGAGGTGAGCCTGAGCTCCAGTTTGGTGTGAAGTGATAAGCTGTGTGACATTGTCTTTTATATGTGACGTGATAAGTTGTAAGATCTTGTAATTTATGTATGAAATGGTAAGTTGAGTGACATTGTGAGTTATGTATGAAGTGATAAGTCGTGTGAGCTTGTCATTTATGTGTGAAGTGTAAGTTTTGTAAATTGTCATATTTGCGTGTGAAGTGATAAGTTTTGTGACAATGTTATTTATGTGTTAAGTGATAATGTGTGCGACATTGCTATTTTCGTGTGAAGTGAATAATTGTGTGACCTTGTCATTTATGCTTGAAGTGATAAGTTGTGTGATATTATCATTTATGTCTGAAGTGATTAGTTGTGTGACCTTGCCATTTATCTGTGAAATGATAAGTTGTGTGACATTGTTATTTTTGTGTGAAGTGATACATTGTGTGACCTTGTCATTTATGCCCGAAGTATCTGTTTACTGGGCTGTCATGGCTAAAGATCCATGTTTGCTTTGACTGCAGTTCAAATTCAGTTTTTGTCAAGAAGAAATCCTTGTAGCGTGACTCCAGTTGACTTAAGTCAGATAGCTTATAGTATTTCAATGGCACAGTGGTTAGAATTTTTTTCATCTTTCCCAGCGAATCCGGTGTTTCAAATTCATCTACATACAAATCTCTTGGAAGGAGCTCCAGTCATCTACATACAAATCTTATGGAGGGGGCCCTAGAATGTGTATACAAATATCATGTAAGAGGCCTCCGTCATCTACATACAAATCTCATGGAAGGGGCCCCAGTCATCTACATACAAATCTCATGGAGGAACCTCAGTCATCTACATACAAATCTCATGGAAGGGGCCCCAGTCATCTACATACAAATCTCATGGAAGGAGCTTCAGACATCTACATACAAATCTCATGGAAGGGGCCCCAGTCATCTATATACAAATATCATGGAAGGGGCCCCAGTCACCTACATACAAATTTCATGGAAGGAGCCTCAGTCATCTACATACAAATCTCATGGAAGGGGCCTA
Organism: Achatina immaculata; assembly: GCA_009760885.1. Classification (NCBI taxonomy): domain Eukaryota; kingdom Metazoa; phylum Mollusca; class Gastropoda; order Stylommatophora; family Achatinidae; genus Lissachatina; species Lissachatina immaculata. Next base: position 31,596,092 of record CM019713.1, read on the forward strand.
GTCATCTACATAAAAATTTGACGGAAGCGGCCCCAGTCATCTACATACAAATCTCATGGAAGGGGCCTAGTCATCTACATAAAAATTTGACGGAAGCGGCCCCAGTCATCTACATACAAATCTCATGGAAGGGGCCCCAGTCATCTACATAAAAATTTGACGGAAGCGGCCCCAGTCATCTACATACAAATATCATGGAAGGAGCCTCAATCATCTACATACAAATCTCATGGAAGGGGCCCCAGTCATCTACATAAAAATTTGACGGAAGCGGCCCCAGTCATCTACATACAAATCTCACGGAAGCGGCCCCAGTCATCTACATATAAATCCAACGGAAGGGGCCCCAGTAATCTAAATGTATTGAAATGAAACGTGTAGTCTGTTCCTCCTGGAACTAAAGAAGACGAAAAGAACAAATTCTCAAGACATAGAACAGAACATCTCGGGGAGAATCTGGCCGAGAAATAGGTGCAGGAGAATGAAAAGGGCACGTGTTGATATAAACCTCCAGAGGATGAAGGATAGAAATGTGAGTAGTGAGGGGGGGGGAAGGAAGAGCCCGGGGCTGACTGGTAGAATTCGATGGTTCCCAGAACAATGGGGGACTGGCAGAGTTAGTGTTCATACTCTTCGGTGGTTACTGAAACAGAGAGAGCAGAGAATGTCTGGGTGTGTTCCAAGTGTGATGATGCTGATTTCCTAGTTTATAGTTTCAACAACACACTCGTTCATAATTCTAGATTAAGCTACATTCATCTGAAGACATAATCACATCAGGCTGTGACCTTAGACACAGGTGTGTCTTAACATCAGGCTGTGACCTTAGACACAGGTGTGTCTTAACATCAGGCTGTGACCTTAGACACAGGTGTGTCTTAACATCAGGCTGTGACCTTAGACACAGGTGTGTCTTAACATCAGGCTGTGACCTTAGACACAGGTGTGTCTTAACATCAGGCTGTGACCCTGGACACAAGTGTGTCTTAACATCAGACTGTGAACCCTGAACAAAAGTGAATCTTAACATCAGACTGTGAACCCTGAACACAAATGAATCTTAACATCAGACTGTGAACCCTGAACAAAAGTGAATCTTAACATCAGACTGTGAACCCTGAACAAAAGTGAATCTTAACATCAGACTGTGAACCCTGATCAAAAGTGAATCTTAACAACAGACTGTGAACCCTGAACACAAATGAATCTTAACATCAGCTGTGAACCCTGAAGACAATGGTGTGTCTTATCATCAGGCTGTGACCTTAGACACAGGTGTGTATTAACATCAGGCTATGAACCCTGGATACAAGTGTGTCTTAACATCAGGCTGTGACCTTAGACACAGGTGTGTCTTAACATCAGGCTGTGAACCCTGAGGACAGATGTGTCGTAACATCAGGCTATGACCTTAAAACAGGTGTCTTAACATCAGGCTGTGACCCTTAATACCAGTGTGTCCTAACATCAGGCTGTGACCCATAACACAGGTGGTTCTTAACATCAAGTTATAACCCTTAACACAGGTGTGTCTTAACATCAGGCTGTGACCCTTAACACAGGTGTGTCTTAACATCAAGCTGTGACCCTTAACACAGATGTGTCTTAACATCAGGCTATGACCCTTAACACAGGTGGGTCTTAACATCAGCCTGTGACCCTTAACACAAGTGTGTCTTAACATCAGGCTGTGAACCCTGAACACAGGTGTGTCTTAACATCAGGCTATCAAACTTAACACATGTGTCTCTTAACATTAGGCTATGACCCTTAACACAGGTGTGTCTTAACATCAGCCTGTGACCCTTAACACAGGTGTGTCTTAACATCAGACTGTGACCCTTAACACAGGTGTGTCTTAACATCAGGCTATGACCCTTAACACATATGTGTTTTAACATCAGCCTGTGACCCTTAGCACAGGTGTGTCATAACATCAGGCTGTGACCCTTAACACAGGTGGGTCTTAACATCAGCCCTTAACCCTTAACACACGTGTATCTTAACATCAGCCTGTGAACCCTGAACACAGGTGTCTTAACATCAGGCTGTGAACCCTTAACACAGGTGTGTCTCAACATCAGCCTTTGGCTCTTAAAACAGGTGGGTCTTAACATCAGACAATGACCCTTAATACAGGTGGGTCTTAACATCAGGCTGTGACCCTTAACACAGGTGGGTCTTAACATCAATCTGTGAACCCTGAACACAGGTGTATCTTAACATCAGGCTATGACCCTTAACACAGTTTTGTCTTAACATCAGACAGTGACCCTTAACACAGGTGTGTCTTAACATCAAGCTATGACCCTTAACACAGGTGTGTCATAACATCAGCATGTGACCTTTAACACAGGTGTATCTTAACAGCAGGCTATGACCCTTAACACAGGTGTGTCATAACATCAGGCTGTGACCCTTAACACAGGTGTGTCTTAACATCAGCCTATGACCCTTAACACAGGTGTGTCTTAACATACGCCTGTGACCCTTAACACAAGTATGTCTTAACATCAGACTATGACCCTTAACACAAGTATGTCTTAACATCAGACTGTGACCCTTAACACAAGTATGTCTTAACATCAGACTGTGACCCTTAACACAGGTGTGTCTTAACATCAGGCTATGATCCTTAACACACGTGTGTCTTAACATCAGGCTATGACCCTTAACACAGGTGTGTCATAACATCAGGCTGTGACCCTTAACACAGGTGGGTCTTAACATCAGCCCTTAACCCTTAACACACGTGTATCTTAACATCAGCCTGTGAACCCTGAACACAGGTGTCTTAACATCAGGCTGTGAACCCTTAACACAGGTGTGTCTCAACATCAGCCTTTGGCTCTTAAAACAGGTGGGTCTTAACATCAGACAATGACCCTTAATACAGGTGGGTCTTAACATCAGGCTGTGACCCTTAACACAGGTGGGTCTTAACATCAATCTGTGAACCCTGAACACAGGTGTATCTTAACATCAGGCTATGACCCTTAACACAGTTTTGTCTTAACATCAGACAGTGACCCTTAACACAGGTGTGTCTTAACATCAAGCTATGACCCTTAACACAGGTGTGTCATAACATCAGCATGTGACCTTAACACAGGTGTATCTTAACAGCAGGCTATGACCCTTAACACAGGTGTGTCATAACATCAGGCTGTGACCCTTAACACAGGTGTGTCTTAACATCAGCCTATGACCCTTAACACAGGTGTGTCTTAACATACGCCTGTGACCCTTAACACAAGTATGTCTTAACATCAGACTATGACCCTTAACACAAGTATGTCTTAACATCAGACTGTGACCCTTAACACAAGTATGTCTTAACATCAGACTGTGACCCTTAACACAGGTGTGTCTTAACATCAGGCTATGATCCTTAACACACGTGTGTCTTAACATCAGGCTATGACCCTTAACACAGGTGTGTCATAACATCAGCATGTGACCCTTAACACATGTGTCTTAACATCAGGCTGTGAACCCTGAACGTATGTGTCTTAACATCAGCTGTGAACCCTGAACACATGTGTCTTAACATCAGGCTGTGAACCCTGAACACAGGTGTGTCTTAACATCATGCTGTGAACGCTGAACACAGGTGTGTCTTAACATCATGCTGTGAACGCTGAACACAAGTGTGTCATAACATCAGCCTGTGGCTCTTAACACAAGTGTGTCTTAACATCAGCCAATGTCCCTTAATACAGCTGGGTCTTAACATAAGGCTATGACCCTTACCACAGGTGTGTCTTAACATCAGGCTGTGACCCTTAACACTGCACGGGTGTGTCTTAACATCAGACTGTGAACCCTGAACACAGGTGTGTCATAACATCATCATGTGACCCTTAACACAGGTGTGTCATAACATCATCATGTGACCCTTAACACAGGTGTGTCTTAACATCAGTCTGTGAACCCTGAACACAGATGTGTCTTAACATCAGCCTGTGACCCTTAACACAGGTTGGTCTTAACATCAGTCTGTGAACCCTGCACACAGGTGTGTCATAACATCAGGCTGTGACCTTAACACAGTAAATCCCATGTATCCACATTTTTTGAGTCTGGGTGGACTTTGGCTCGATGTTAAAAACAAATTATTAGCATCTTCTGGATTCAGTTTATGGCTTTAGGTTTAACTGCGGTGTAAATGGCTGGTCTCAGATCTGGAGATCCACGGTCAATAGACAAGTTACAACCATCGCTCTACGCTATCTTACAAACAGCTGCTGTTATGTCTCGTCGTTATCGTAAGCGAAGTGCCGTTAGGGCAACAGCAATATGCTTTTGTTGTGTTTTAATCTTATGTTCCATTCCATTACTTTCTATATAAAATTACACACTACAAAATTATCTGAAGATACTAACTAATAATTCTTGTAATTTACCTCCGGCTGATGAAGTGGTTGTACTGGTGGCTGTTGTTTCAGGTGGCATCTGTGAATATAAAGATGGAGAAGATGAAGGTGTAGGTGAAGAAGATGAAGGTGTAGTTGGAGAAGGTGAAGAAAAAGATGGAGAAGATGAAGATGTAGATGGAGAAGTTGAAGAAAAAAATGGAGAAGATGAAGGTGTAGATGGAGAAGGTGAAGATAAAGATGGAGAAGATAAAGGTGAAGAAGTTGAAGGTGTAGACAGAGAAGATGAAGATAAATATGGAGAAGTTGAAGGTGTAGTTGGAGAAGATGAAGATAAATATGGAGAAGATGAAGGTGTAGATGGAGAAGATGAAGATAAATATGGAGAAGATGAAGGTGTAGATGGAGAAGGTGAAGATAAAGATGGAGAAGATAAAGGTGAAGACGTTGAAGGTGTAGACGGAGAAGATGAAGATAAATATGGAGAAGATGAAGGTGTAGATGGAGAAGGTGAAGATGAAGATGGAGCAGATGTATACGATGGAGAAGATGAATGTGTAGGTAGAGAAGGTGGAGATAATGATGGAGAAGATGAAGGTGTAGGTGAAGAAGATGAAGGTGTAGATGGGGAGGGTGAATAAAAAGATGGAGAAGATGAAGGTGTAGATGGAGAAGGTGAAGAAAAAGATGGAGAAAATGAAGGTGTAGATGGAGAAGGTGAAGATAAAGATGGAGAAGATAAAGGTGAAGAAGTTGAAGGTGTAGACGGAGAAGATGAAGATAAATATGGAGAAGATGAAGGTGTAGATGGAGAAGGTGAAGATGAAGATGGAGCAGATGTATACGATGGAGAAGATGAATGTGTAGGTGGAGAAGGTGAAGATAATGATGGAGAAGATGAAGGTGTAGGTGAAGAAGATGAAGGTGTAGATGGGGAGGGTGAATAAAAAGATGGAGAAGATGAAGGTGTATTTGAAGAAGATGACGGTGTAGATGGGAAGGGTGAAGATGAAGATGGAGAAGATGAAGGTGTAAATGGAGAAGATGAGGCTATCGTTAAAAGAAATGAGGTTAAACTCCAATGTGTTTGAACTGCAGGTGGAAGAGATGAAACGCTACTAGACAGGTAAACGGCTGCAGGCGTTGTGGACGAAATGGTGCTGGAAGGATCAGCGGCTCTAGTTGAGATAAACGAAACGTTGCTGGAAGTAACAGTAGCTGCAGCTGATGTAAACGAAACGTTGCTGGAAGTAACAACGGCTGCAGCCGATGTAAAAGAAACGTTGCTGGAAGTAACAACGGCTGCAGTAGATGTAAAAGAAACGTTGCTGGAAGTAACAACGGCCGGAGCCGATGTAAAAGAAACGTTGCTGGACGTAACAACGGCTGCAGCCGATGTAAACGAAACGTTGATGGAAGGATCAACGACTGCAGCTGATGCAGGTGAAATAGTAACAGAATGAGCTTCAGCTGTGTCTGCTGTAAATGATGATTCAGTTGAAAGGTTTCCAGCAATATTTGTCCTAGCGGAATTATCTGTGGTGAACGTCGTAGCAATACCAGAAGTCACATGTTCTGCTTTAGCTGAACGATTGTTTGGTGCATATGATGTACCAACATTTGTTGAAGACATGTCTGGTGCATATGATGTACCAACATTTGTTGAAGAAATGTCTGGTGCATATGATGTACCAACATTTGTTGAAGAAATGTCTGGTGCATATGATGTACCAACATTTGTTGAAGAAATGTCTGGTGCATATGATGTACCAACATTTGTTGAAGACATGTCTGGTGCATATGATGTACCAACATTTGTTGAAGACATGTCTGGTGCATATGATGTACCAACATTTGTTGAAGACATGTCTGGTGCATATGATGTACCAACATTTGTTGAAGAAATGTCTGGTGCATATGATGTACCAACATTTGTTGAAGAAATGTCTGGTGCATATGATGTACCAACATTTGTTGAAGACATGGCTGGTGCATATGATGTACCAACATTTGTTGAAGTTGTAGCTGACACTGACGTAGATATTATCCCCATCACTGAAAAATACAATGAAAACAACGAGAGAATTTGTTTCACTGAAAACTGTTATGATCTATAACTATTAATAACTATATTAGTTAACTATTCTGATTTTTTTATCTTGGATAATTTAGTTTTAGAAGACAGTATTAGGTAAAAGACGCTACAAGCGTTAGGGCTGGCAGACCACAGCTGACCAAGACGCCGTCTCACACCTCCGTTGGTTACCCAACTTTAACAGGCCTAGCCTGGATTACGGGGCAGGAATGGCCGTAGTCCACCATGGTGGTGGTGGAGTCTGCTAAAGAAGCATTGCACGATGTCTGCGTTTTAACTGCACGCAGGGACTGGGAGATTAGCCGCTACAACCCACTCCCAAGCCGACACCACGCCATGCCTCAATATCTTCACAGCACTGACTGCAAAGAACACCAGCTCGCGGATAAAGAAGAAGAAGAAGAAGAAGAAGAAGAAGAAGAAGAAAACACTTGTATACAATGGAGAAGATGAATGTGTAGGTGGAGAAGGTGAAGATAATGATGGAGAAGATGAAGGTGTAGGTGAAGAAGATGAAGGTGTAGATGGGGAGGGTGAATAAAAAGATGGAGAAGATGAAGGTGTATTTGAAGAAGATGACGGTGTAGATGGGAAGGGTGAAGATGAAGATGGAGAAGATGAAGGTGTAAATGGAGAAGATGAGGCTATCGTTAAAAGAAATGAGGTTAAACTCCAATGTGTTTGAACTGCAGGTGGAAGAGATGAAACGCTACTAGACAGGTAAACGGCTGCAGGCGTTGTGGACGAAATGGTGCTGGAAGGATCAGCGGCTCTAGTTGAGATAAACGAAACGTTGCTGGAAGTAACAGTAGCTGCAGCTGATGTAAACGAAACGTTGCTGGAAGTAACAACGGCTGCAGCCGATGTAAAAGAAACGTTGCTGGAAGTAACAACGGCTGCAGTAGATGTAAAAGAACGTTGCTGGAAGTAACAACGGCCGGAGCCGATGTAAAAGAAACGTTGCTGGACGTAACAACGGCTGCAGCCGATGTAAACGAAACGTTGATGGAAGGATCAACGACTGCAGCTGATGCAGGTGAAATAGTAACAGAATGAGCTTCAGCTGTGTCTGCTGTAAATGATGATTCAGTTGAAAGGTTTCCAGCAATATTTGTCCTAGCGGAATTATCTGTGGTGAACGTCGTAGCAATACCAGAAGTCACATGTTCTGCTTTAGCTGAACGATTGTTTGGTGCATATGATGTACCAACATTTGTTGAAGACATGTCTGGTGCATATGATGTACCAACATTTGTTGAAGAAATGTCTGGTGCATATGATGTACCAACATTTGTTGAAGAAATGTCTGGTGTATATGATGTATCAACATTTGTTGAAGAAATGTCTGGTGCATATGATGTACCAACATTTGTTGAAGACATGTCTGGTGCATATGATGTACCAACATTTGTTGAAGACATGTCTGGTGCATATGATGTACCAACATTTGTTGAAGACATGTCTGGTGCATATGATGTACCAACATTTGTTGAAGAAATGTCTGGTGCATATGATGTACCAACATTTGTTGAAGAAATGTCTGGTGCATATGATGTACCAACATTTGTTGAAGACATGGCTGGTGCATATGATGTACCAACATTTGTTGAAGTTGTAGCTGACACTGACGTAGATATTATCCCCATCACTGAAAAATACAATGAAAACAACGAGAGAATTTGTTTCACTGAAAACTGTTATGATCTATAACTATTAATAACTATATTAGTTAACTATTCTGATTTTTTTATCTTGGATAATTTAGTTTTAGAAGACAGTATTAGGTAAAAGACGCTACAAGCGTTAGGGCTGGCAGACCACAGCTGACCAAGACGCCGTCTCACACCTCCGTTGGTTACCCAACTTTAACAGGCCTAGCCTGGATTACGGGGCAGGAATGGCCGTAGTCCACCATGGTGGTGGTGGAGTCTGCTAAAGAAGCATTGCACGATGTCTGCGTTTTAACTGCACGCAGGGACTGGGAGATTAGCCGCTACAACCCACTCCCAAGCCGACACCACGCCATGCCTCAATATCTTCACAGCACTGACTGCAAAGAACACCAGCTCGCGGATAAAGAAGAAGAAGAAGAAGAAGAAGAAGAAGAAGAAGAAAACACTTGTATACAAATTCATTTTAAACACTACATGTTGGAACCTGAGAATAATAAATTAATGCAGAGAAAATAGAACGAGAAAGAAAGCTCGAGAGGAAGAACACACGAAGGTAAACAGCACAGGTGTACGTACCCAGAAAATAAACAGCACAGGTGTACGTACCCAAAAGAAGCGTACAGAGCTTTCCTGAAAATTTAGTAACAAAACTTTAGCAAATTGAAAGCACTGCACATAAAAAAACACATACACACTTCAGATGATTTCTCTTGGGTAAACAGTTACTCATCTTACTGAATTCCGGAGTTACAATGGCTAGAGGCCTGCTCTTCTTCTTCTTCTTCCGCGTTCAAGGTTGTTGGTCACTTCAGATCGTGATCGCTGTCGACATGGCAAAGCCCGCAGTCCTCTCCAGATCCTGATAGGAGCCTGCAAGCTTTTGCCCCAAGCTTGTGTCCTCTGGCCACGTCTTAAGCCTCAGGTCTGCATGGTTTAGGTACTCTTGTAGGATATGTTCTGGAGTCTGGACTCCACTGCCACATGGACACTCGTCTGTGTGAGACATTTTGAGTAGAAGCAGGTGGCTCAGTAGTCTGCAGTGGCCTGTCCTTAGACGGAAAAAGAATGGTTTGCTGATGTCTTTGTAGTTGGTGTATTGCATTTGGTTCATTGTTGCATTTCAATTTCTTACTGAAGTCCGTAGTTCGAATTTTCTAGGCGGTTGCTCGTCTTACTGAATTCCGTAGTTCGAACAACGGCCAGATCTTTTATTATTTTGCGTGTCCTCGTGTGTAAAACTTCAGTCTGCTAATCCAGTGGACTCGGGTTCTAGTCCCAGCAATGGGGATTTTTTTTTCTGCTATCACCACACCAAAAAGACCCATGGATATACCCAGCCTTTAAAAATGGGTACCAGACAAATCTGCGAAGGTAAAGGCGGCCAGGTGTGATACTGACCAGGTCACACTTTCAGGTGCAGATGGTCTTGGATATACGGCCCTATCAGCGTATCCCTGTATGTCTTAGTGACCTGGAGACGAGGATTTTACTTTTCCACGTGTATAAATGTGCTTTATCTATTCTTTTCCGAGACAGATCTTACATTCTGGTTCATTACTTTCTGGAAAATGAAGGAACTGAATACTGTATTACCTTACATATCCAACACGACAATAATATGTATGCACGTACACGTATAATACGTATAAATAAACTGCATAATGTACTTGACTGGATCTCTTGGCAGTAATATGTAGGTCCCACATATTAGTTCAGGATTACAAGGATGGATATGTGTAGTTAAGCTTTCAAGCTGGACAGGTATAACACATAGATGAGAGAAAACAGACAGATGTAGGTGTACTCTAGATAGAACACAAAACATCTAGACATCGTCGTCAACATCATTGTCTTCATTATCGTCAGTATCATAACCATTTTAGGTCCTCTCCACAGGGAAGATTGACTGGGATTTTGGTCCAAATTTATGGGACGTTTGTCTTGACTGTGAGCAAGCAGAAACAGAATCTAGTCCATTTTTTATGTTTGTTCATCAGTCTGTCATCATCATCATCATCATCATCATCATCATCAGCCATCTCCCCCACGAAAGGTTGGCTGCAATGAATCCCCACTCTGCTCTATTTCTTGTCTTCTTAGAACACTTGGCCAAACTTGTCCGTGTCCATCTCTTGATGTTGTCCACCCATCTATGTCGCTGTCGTCCTCTTCATCTTTTTCCTTCGATCTTGCCCTCAAGAAGGGTCTTAAATATAGTATTGTGCCTCTTAATATGCCCAAAGTGTCTTACCTCTCTTGTTTTTATGATTTTCAATATTTCTCTTTTCACTTCAAGTCAGTTCATCACTTCTTTGTTTGTTTTCTTTTTTGCCCATGGGATACGCCATATTCTTCTGTACATCAACATTTCAAGGGCCTCAATTTTCTTTCCTGTTGTCTTATTCAAACCCCATGCTTCTGGACCACAAATGAATATTGAACATGTGCAGCATTTAATGATACGTGATCTCGTTTACCGTGATATCAACTTGTATCGTCGACCTATTGTATTATTTTTTTTTATTTCCTTCTATTTTTTTCTGGTAATGTTCCCATTGTTGTATTAAGTTTCTTGATATTACAAAACTATTTTAACTGTCCTGTTCAAACGTTTTCCATTATTTCTGCTTTTAATTTCAGTTGATTTAGTATTTCCTTAATTTGTTTTTCCATAAGAAAGAAAAGATGCATATATACATTAGACAGATAGACGAGACAGACAGACTGGTAAGACATACAGATAGACAGAGATACAGATAGATAGACATACATACATATAGAAAGGCATACAGATAGACAGGCAGACGGACCACAGCAACATACAGACATAGAGACAGCCAGACATATAGACAGAAGGGCAGTCAGATGACAAACATAGACAGACATTCAGACGGACATACATGTTAAACATTAATTACCGGATATTTTGCTAATCATTGCAAAGATTATTGTTCGATCAGGCAGAAAGGATGAATATTACCAGCCAATTCCTCAGACAAGATATTCCTTGTATCAAAGTACAGATGTTTGTGAATTTTCTGAAGATAAAGAAATAATTTGATGAATAAAACATGGATATGAGAGTAAATAAAGAATACATATGGAATTACACGGACATTAGCATGAAGATTTATGATCTTAGAGATTTTACAATTAGAGACATCAATTGGGACTAAGAATTCAAGGTTTACTTTTATGTTTACTGTTATAAATAAAATGCTTAAAATTAAGCTGCGGTGGCTAATCTCTGAGGTAAAAACGCCATCTTCAAGATAAAGCAGAAACTTTAAAAAATACAGCAGCATTAATTGTCCTGAAAATATTAATTATTGCGCATCATGAGACGTCAACTTACTGTGTAGCTAATGAAAATCGTGATTCGAAAAACAAAAACAAAAAAACAAAAAAGTAATGAAATTTAATGAGCGATAAACGTCATTCCTGCTACATTCACCTGGTCAAAGTTAGAATTTCTTTCACAGCCCTGGGACCAGTCGACAATAACAAAACTGTAAGTTCTGAAGACAAAAATAACGCCCAAGTGACGTGACAGTAAGTGTATCAGAGAGTAAACTTTGATTAAAATTATCTCCCTTCAAGTGCTGGTTGATGAGAGGTCACCTCGGACCGAACAATCTACTCAAGCCCTTCCGTGTTCTACAAATGTTAGTATTCCAAAAATGTTTTCTACGTTCTACTTTTTTAGGCTCTGTCATGAATATTTATCATGAATGTCGCGGTATATATGTCCCATATTCGTTGTCGTCATCATTTTCATCACTTGTCATCTGCCAAAAGATGGCTGCTTGTAACAGATCTCTAGTTTGTTGTGTTCCTGCTTACTTGGTGCACACGAGCAAAGAACGTTTGCGATTCACATTTTCTTGAACCTTTCTACTGTCTAGAACACAAATACGATAGAGCGCAGAATCTCCAGCAAACCTGCGTGCCCAGTTCTTCACACATGTGCCATAAGTTTCTTCTTCCTTTCGTTCAGTAACCTGCTGTACTGGTGCCTTCCTTTTATTCCTTTGCCCGTATGTTCCTGAGATTTCGTCATGGGGGTTCCTTCTCCTGCACAGGATTCCCCGGGACATCGAACATTTCACAGGGAAAATAACAAAGGACACTGAGTTTTTGTCACGGACCCCCAAGGAAGGGTCCGCGGACCACCATATGAGAACCACTGGTCTAGGGGTTAAACATGATAGAACCGGTCGCTTTAATAGTAGTGGTATTAAACTCACACAATATAGCACTGTTAGTGCACTAGTGGGGACCGGCTAGCGTACTGGTCAGAGCACTCGTCTGGCAAACGAATGGTCGAAGGTTCGAATCCCCAGCTCAGTGGAAGTTTTTTTTTTTTTTTTTTTCCGACCTATACGGCCCCGAGATCGTCCCAGCCTCGTAAAATGGGTACCAGAGAAAATCTGGGAAAGAAAATGCAGCGAGAAAATGACCTGGCCACCCTACCTCATACGCTGATGGCCCAACATAAAATGAGGTCTCTAACGCTTCATCCCCTACGGCATTTGCTATGGGACTACTTTTACTTTTTTCTTATTGTAGTAGTAGCTATATTAGCTAGAGGAGTAGCGGGCATGATAGTGATAGTAGTAAGCATAGTACTTAAGTTCAAGTCCCAAGCACTGGGACATGTTTTCTGGCACATACCAGCAAGATCACGGGGTCCACCCAGCCTCAGCAAATTGGCACCAGAGAAATCTGGGAAGGTAAATGCCGCCAGTTGTGATACTTACCACATCCCGCTGTTGGCGAGATCTTCAGCTGCCGTGCGTGGAGCGGTGCTCTTCCCGGCCAATGAAGAAATTTGCAAATGAGGTTGCCGCGCAGCATCACTGCGGAAAAGGTGGTTGAAAGGATAAAGCGAAGCAAACAGTCAAATCACGGCACCTCTGGTTTGGAGGTCGGCCACGTCCTGAGTGCAGTCATATCGGGTGAAATGCATGAACCGGCTTGTCCCAGAGGTTAAGACACTGCTGGCGAGACTCCTCAAATGCCGCGCGTGGAGTGAAGCTCCTCCCGGTTAAGGAAGTAAATGCGGAAAAGAAATAAAGGTTGCTGTGCGAAGCCGATGGGAAAAGGTGGTGGAAAGTGAAGTTTAACCGGTATGACCAGTAGTATCGCTACGAGAGCTATACCATGGCACCTCTGCTCTAGAGGCCGGCCACATCCGAAATACACCTACACTGGTGAAATATGCCTAAACCGGCACACACCAGGGGTAGAACTCGATGGCTAGACATGTCATGCCACCTCCGCTCTAGAGGTCGGTAACGCCTGATAAACACCCATACTGGTGAACTTTGCCTAAACCGGCTCATACCAGGGGTGAATCTTGAAGGCTATGCATGTCACAGTACCTCTGCCCTAGAGGTCGGTCCCGTCCCAAACACACCCATACTGGGGAATGCCTAAACCGGCTCAACCCAGGGGTAGAAGTCACTAGTGGCGAGGATTCGTCCTCCTGGACAAAAGCTCCATCCTGGTCACAACTAGGAAGGGTAGCGGCCACGACCGCAAAATGCTGAAGTCGGAGACACTGGACCAGGCCAGTCTAGATAGGCAACCACCTCTCACCCGGCGGGGATGTCTGCGTATCCTAATCACGCTGAGGTTTTCCGGTGAGAAAGTCCAACCCTGGACTGGATGGGCAACCACCTCTCACCCGGCGGTGATACACGGGTATCTCAAAACACGTCGAGGTTTTCCGGTGAGAAAGTCCAACTCTGGCCTGGGTGGGCTAACGCCTCTCACCTAGCGGGGATGCACTGATATCCTAAACACGTCGAGGTCTTCCGGTGAGAAAGTCCAACCCTAGACTAAACTGGTGCAATGAAAACCACGGTGTCACGCAATCCCGCTTCCGAGACCCACCAAGAATACAGGCTAAAGCACTATGATACTCTGAACCCCTTGTGGTCCTTTCGTGGATCTCGTGTGGTCTATTTTGGACCACACAGGGGACCACGGGACCTAACGAGGACCACAGGCGTGAATTCAGTAGGATCACAGTGCGGTTTTTGGTGGTAGAAGTGAACGAAGAAGAAGAAGAAGAAGACTTACCACATCAGACTTTTAACGTTTTTTCTTTAGTAGTAACGTTTGTATAACAGCTGCATTAGTAGTAGTAGCAATTATTTCAGTATGAAACTGACAGAAGTTGTAATAGTAGCAGTAGAAGCAGTAGTTTTTGTAGTAGTACAAGTGGAAGTAGTAGTAGTAGTAGTAGTAGTAGTAGTAGTAGTAGTAGTAGCAGTAGTAGTGGTACTAACTGCAGTGGCAGCAGCAGTAGTAGTAGTAGTAGTAGTAGTAGTAGTAGTAGTAGTAGTAGTAGTAGTAGTAGCAGCTGTAGTAGTAGTAGTAGTAGTAGTAGTAGTAGTAGTAGTAGTAATTGTAGTAGTAGTAATAATAGTAGAAGCTGAAATAGAATCAGTAGAAAACGTTTTACTAATAGTAGCAACAATAGGAGAAGTTGTAGTTATAGTAGAGAGCGTTGTAGTAATATTGTGAAGAGCTGTAATAATAATATGGAGAGATTCATTAATAGTAGGGAGAGTTTCAATAATAGTAGGCAGAGTTGTAGTAATAGTAGGGAGATTTGTATAATTGTAGAGAGAGTTGTAGTAAATGTAGGGAGAGTTGTAGTAATTGTAGGAAGAGTTGTAGTAATGACCGTAGAAGCAGAAGTGACTATGTCAGATGTGGAACAAGAAGAAGAAGTTATCTTAGGCAAATAAGAAGATTTGCACACGATCTGCCATGAGAGTTAAAGAACTTTGATAATCTCCATTATTTATGCTGTATGAATACTGATTCAGATTTTTTTTCCTTAGCAGACTTAATGTTAGTATAAAGTTTTAGGAGAAGTCTAACAACAGATAGGATTTAATTTATAAACACGTATGCGTAATATTATGTGCAGTACGTGCACATATTACATGTATGTTTATATGTATCCATGGTTACGCTACATACAGATACTCGCACGATAAAACACAAAACTATAAACGTATACACCTATATTTAAAGAGAGAAAGATTGGCTGAAAATAAAACTACAGAAAGTCAAACCAAAATAAACTGAAAGAATAAAAAAAAATTGAGAGGGAAAAAAAAATCACGTTTTTATCAAGTGATAAGCGTGGACTAGTTTCTTTCAGCGCAAGAGATCAAGTTTTGGTCGAAATGTGGGACAAAATGATCGCTAAGGGATTTACTAATCATTCCCAGTTAGTTTAGTATTTGTTTCCAGTTAATAAACGATTTAGTTACTTTAGAAATTGTTTTGTGAAAATCCCATGCAGAGAACGGTACTAAGTCAGGGGTTGGCAAACTATGTCTCGTGGGCTGTATGCGGTAATGATAATGTTGAATCATTGAACCGTTTCATATAACATAACATTAAAATTGGAGGGGGGGGGGAAGAGCAGAAATTAGAGAAAAATGAAATCTCGTTACAAACGATCTTGGCCTGATAAGCCTTGAAATATATTTCTGGAGAGCGAACCTTCATATTTACATTACAATAAATGACTGTTTTTTTTTAAAAAGAAATAAACAATTCTAATATTTATGTCTTCAACATGTTTCTTTCTTATGTGTGTAGTGTTTATGTGATTTTTGTTCCGTTGCTTTGTTTGCTTAGAAAGAAAAGCTCGTGACTTTTGATGCGGTAAGCATCTTGTTTGGATCTTTGACAGATTGTATATTGTCGGCATTGCTATCTTTACGTGCCCATTTATTCACTCAAAAGCATGTCCCTCGAGGAACTTTGCATTCCTAACAGGTCTCTTAAAGACCTATCGGTTGTAAGCAAGATGCCCTGCTGCTGATGCACCCGTCTGCAAATCATACACAATGTCTTTGTGCATTTTCGCCTTGGTATTCCAATCTTTATTTTTACCATTATGTATCCTACAAGACTGTCTTCTCTCTTGGCGTTTAATAATTAAATTTTCGCTGTTTAATCTTCTTTACATATCAGTCTTTATTAACTTGTTTACATGCCAAAGCTGGCATATAAAAGGGACTTCTATCTTGGCTCCACTAGCATGGGGAAACCTTTTATTTTCCTCTAGCTGACCAAGTCATTAATATTAGAACAGCCTGTTACCTGCAACACTACCTGTAGTAAGATAAGGTTTTGATCTGTTTCCTTCCTATCACAAGCTAACTTGAGTTTTAACCAGGAATGTACATGAGTGTCAGTCAGTCAATCATTTGCATGTCCCTCTCGGAACTGTGACTTCCTGACGGCTCTCTTGTAGCCCTCTCGGTTGTGAGCAAGATCTCCTGCTGATGATGCATCCATCAACGATGTCTTGCAGCCATCTTCGCCTTGATCTTCCTCTCTTTATTTTTCCCATTATGTACCCTTCCAAGACGGTCTTCTCTAGATTATCATGACGATTAATGTGTCCAAAATGTATAGGTTTTCTCTGTTTAATCCTCTTTACTAGCCAGCCTTCTTCAATATTAAGTTCTTGTAGTATGAAAATATTTGTTATTTTCTGTGCCAATCATATTTGGAGAACTCTTCTGTAGCATTTACATTCAAAGGCATCTGTGTGTTTCTCAGTTGTTTTATTAAGTGTCCAGGTCTCACAGGCATATGTTACGATGGGAAAGATGCATGCCCTTAAAAATCTTATTTTTGTGGTTCTGTCTGTTCCTCTCCACAGATTCTTTAGTTGTTTTACTTTGTGAAAACCGATAGATGTTCTTTTTTAAATTTCTCGCATTGTGATTCCGTTATTATTAGTGATCCAAGATATTCAAAACTCTAATGAATGATGTTTTCATAATTTCCATGGCCAGCAGACCTAGAGAAAGACATTTGCCCCTTTCTGTATCAGTCTCCTTTAACCGCATGTGATTAACTTGTACAAAAAAGAAAGTTGAGATCTGTAGGTTTAGAAGTTTAGAGGAGTTTCCGGAGATACCTGAAAAAAAAAAGAGCTGGAAACGGCATCGCCATCCAAAGCTTTTGTTTCTCCACTTTTCCATGCTCCCCACTGATCACATGCTCCCCACTGATCACATGCTCCCCACTGATCACATGCTCCCCACTGATCACATAACCTTTGGCTATCAGGAAACATCTACACCGCTCAAGATTTGACCTCTACATATAGTAACCTTTACTATCAAACTGTAGTACTTATTCTGACCGGACTTATGTACACACATACGCGCGCGCGCGCGGATTCGCGCACACTAACACGATGTGGTATCGGAAAGTTCCAGGGCTGTACCTGACGTTGGAAAATACGCACGGGACATTGAAGGTCATTACCCTCAAGTCTGCTGAGTCATTCTGCCACTGTCTATATTTGTTAGTTTTGTGACCTTTTGTCGGTACCTCTCTGCGGTTGTTACGATCACCTTATCTACAAGAACATTCGCTCGAATTCCGAAAATCTGCTATCAAGAACCGGAAATACTTTTTTTCGTGCTTTTGTAGAACCCTTCCAAGACTGTCTTCTCTAGATTATCATGACGTTTAATGTATAAAAAATATTTAAGTTTTCTCTCTTTAATCCTCTTTACTAGCCAGCCTTCTTCAATATTAAGTTCTTGTAGTATGGATATATTTGTTCCTTTTTGTGTCCACGATATTCAAGTACTTAGGAACGCTTATAACATGTGACGGGAAATGTCACAATGAAATAAAAAGCAGTCGTGCTCAGGCCAAGTCAGCATTCCAGAAAATGAGAAACATCTTGTGAAGCAGATCCAAATCAATGAAAACAAGATTCCGAGTACTTAAATTTTACATCGAGCCAATTTTGTTTTATGGGTGTGAAGCATGGTCTATGAATAAGAGAGTACAACGAGAAAGGGAGGCCATGGAAATGTGGTTTATAATAAGGATGTTGGAGGTACCATGGAGAGCCATGAAAGCCAGTGAAGAAGTCTTAAGAGAGGCTGGAGTTAAAAAGCAAATTATAGCAAAGATCAGAGGCAGATACGCGAGTTTTATAGGACATTTCCTTAGAAGAGGAAAATTTGAATACACTGTGGCAACTGGAAGAATTGAAGGAAGAAGAGACAGAGGAAGACAGAGAGAGAGAGAGAGAAGTTACTGGATGGGCTGTCAGTGTGGCTAGAAAGAAAGTCACCGGCGGATATCATAATCAAGTCTAAAGACAGGGAATTGTGGAGAGAAATGATCGCCTACGCCACGCGGCACGGCACTTGAATAAACTGATTACCAGGTATATACGTATAATTCTGCTTCGTGGTATACGGTTTTATAATACACAAATATTTGAAGTTTTGATTTTATTAAATGCTTTATTTGACTAGATTCTTTCACAATGGCTTACAAGCATTTGCTTAGGCACCTGAAATAACACTACATGTTTACAGTATGGCTCCCAAATGAAGAGTTTGCAAGTCATTACCCAGGATACTATCTCACAGCACTCTCTACTGTGTTTACCAAAGGCCAGGGGAAGTCTAATCTTACAAACCTATCCATCAACGTTTCTTATCTCAAACGTCCGCGCGGATATGGCATATACTGTTTCTATGGTTACAAGCACAATAACAACAGCAACAACAAAAACTTCTGGCAGGTCACACATCTGTTATCAGTTCTTCTTGCATTGTTAAAGTTCGTTGACGGTAGCTGTTATCGTTCTGTCGCTGTCCCTGATAGTACAAAATCCTGTAAAAAAATAAGAGAGAGAAAATGTACTTTCATAGGACATGCAATGAGAAGAGGGGGCATTGAAAATATGATAACAACAGGAAAAATAGAAGGAAGAAGATCAAGAGGAAGACCAAGAGAAATGATACTGCACAGTCTGACGGGATGGTGTGAGAGGAGATCACCAACTGAGCTGATGGCCTGCATAAAGGATCGTGTACTCTGGAGAAGCATAATAGCCAACGCCAGTCGGCACGGCACAGATGATGATGATAATGGTGATGATGATGATGATGATGATATTTACGTATTGTTCAACAAACGTGCAATAAAACATGAACTCATAATTCTTCTTCTGCATCAAAGCGATTTTGCATACCCCCTCAAGAAAAGACATACATTCTCTCCAATGACAAAAAATGATCCCAGAACATATGAAGCCCAACCTCAAAACTTATCACCTCATTGACCTTGTGATGAATATACATTGGCTAACCTCCCGATTCTGATCTTCAGTGACAAGAATAGGACATATCACACATATTCCATAATACATACTTACTGTGAAAAATGTGATGTACTACCTCTTTGAAAACTATAATGCTACCATCACCTTCTTATATCTTATATCTTATATCCTTCCTGTGCCGTTAAACGTCACATAGGGCTCGCATAGTAGTTCGCCAATTTTTCCTGTCTTCGGCGAGTCTTTCAACCTCATCAAAGGATTTTACGCCTGTTAATTTGGCCTCTCTTAACAAAGTCCTCTTCAGATTTCACGCGGTCTGCCTCTTTTTCTTCGGCCTGTTGTGCTACCATCATACTCTCAGCAAATTTTCTTCCACTGACTGACATTATCTCTCTCCCATGTCCTCAGTTATCCATGAAAATTCTGAGATCGCCATCCCTCTATGCCAATCTTTGCTAGTGCTAAGGATGCCCTCATATTGTTACTCACAATACAACTGTGTCCGTTACACTAACCTACATGGCAAAAGCCAAGTATTTCACTCTAATGTACCTATTATACGCCAAAGTCTGTCTCAACATCTCAAAAATTGGAAGCGTGTAATTCATCATCAGCATCATCAATATATATTTATATATACATATATAGTAGTAATACAGCAAAAAATGCAAATCACCAAAGTCAACTCCATTCTGAGTGTATATCATGAACACCAATAATTTATGTCACCTGAACCTTCGCTGAATCTGTAAAACACTATCCATTCTAATAATCTTGACCATGTGTACTCAAAATGATGGAACCTTAAAATAACCTCATTAATATCTTATCATTAACGCCTTCTATTTTGTCTCATACCTTTACCTCTGTAACTATTACCCTTGTTTCCTTTAGCGTGATTATGTCCTTTCTGATCATAGACTCTTTCAATGTTAACAATTATCTTATCCTGACCTGAAACATGGTTTCATTTTCCATGCTGATAAAACAAATGTCCCTCCTCATCATAACCAAAACCTTCTCGTGGCGAACGTTTGTCACTTTCGGTCATGCTTGGATTAGCAAGGATGATCTCCCGAGTGATGGGAGGTCTCCTGATACTAGCAATAATCTTTGCTGCTTCATCTGACTGTTGTTTACCTCGAGTCTCATAGCAAGTAGGCGGTTCATTTGACTGGTGTTTACCTCGAGTCTCATAGCAAGTAGGCGGTTTATTTGACTGTTGTTTACCTCGAGTCTCATAGCAAGTAGGCGGTTCATTTGACTGTTGTTTACCTCGAGTCTCATAGCAAGTAGGCGGTTTATTTGACTGTTGTTTACCTCGAGTCTCATAGCAAGTAGGCGGTTCATTTGACTGTTGTTTACTTCGAGTCTCAAAGCAAGTAGGCGGTTCATTTGACTGTTGTTTACCTCGAGTCTCATAGCAAGTAGGCGGTTTATTTGACTGTTGTTTATCTCGAGTCTCATTGCAGGTAGGCGGTTCATTTGACTGTTGTTTACCTCGAGTCTCATAGCAAGTAGGCGGTTTATTTGACTGTTGTTTATCTCGAGTCTCATAGCAGGTAGGCGGTTCATTTGACTGTTGTTTACCTCGAGTCTCATAGCAAGTAGGCGGTTCATTTGACTGTTGTTTACCTCGAGTCTCATAGCAAGTAGGCGGTTTATTTGACTGTTGTTTAACTCGAGTCTTATATAAAGTAGGCGGTCTGTTTGACTGTTGTTTACCTCGAGTCTCATAGCAAGTAGGCGGTTTATTTGACTGTTGTTTACCTCGAGTCTAATAGCAAGTAGGCGGTTTATTTGACTGTTGTTTATCTCGAGTCTCATAGCAGGTAGGCGGTTCATTTGACTGTTGTTTACCTCGAGTCTCATAGCAAGTAGGCGGTTCATTTGACTGTTGTTTACCTCGAGTCTCATAGCAAGTAGGCGGTTTATTTGACTGTTGTTTAACTCGAGTCTTATATAAAGTAGGCGGTCTATTTGACTGTTGTTTAACTCGAGTCTCATAGCAAGTAGGCGGTTTATTTGACTGTTGTTTACCTCGAGTCTCATAGCAAGTAGGCGGTTTATTTGATTGTTGTTTACCTCGAGTCTTATAGGAAGTAGGCGGTTTATTTGACTGTTGTTTACCTCGAGTCTCATAGCAAGTAGGCGGTTTATTTGACTGTTGTTTAACTCGAGTCTCATAGCAAGTAGGCGGTTTATTTGACTATTGTTTACCTCGAGTCTTATATAAAGTAGGCGGTTTATTTGACTGTTGTTTACCTCGAGTCTCATAGCAAGTAGGCGTTTTATTTGACTGTTGTTTACCTCGAGTCTTATAGGAAGTAGGCGGTTTATTTGACTGTTGTTTACCTCGAGTCTCATAGCACGTAGGCGGTTTATTTGACTGTTGTTTACCTCCAGTCTCAGTCTCATAGGAAGTAGGCGGTTTATTTGACTGTTGTTTACCTCGAGTCTCAAAGCAAGTAGGCGTTTTATTTGACTGTTGTTTACCTCGAGTCTCATAACAAGTAGGCGGTTTATTTGATCTTTCAATCTTCGCAAGTTCTGCGTCTACATCACATCCACCCTTTATTAATGCTGCCTTTATCTCTGCTGCTGTTATAGTCCATCCTACTGTTTCCTTACCATTATTTTTTTCCTGTCCTTTCTTTGACGTTATTTGAACGCTGCCTATTTGTTTGTTTTCATTTGAAACTGTAGTTTCTCTCTCACCATATTTTGCTGTACATTTTTCTTCTATAAAATCATAAGTGTATGTGAGATCTGCCTGAAGGTGAAGGTTATTAATCTGCACAAACATCTCTGATGTGGACTGAGGAGGTGTAGTAGAATTCCACAGTTTCTCCATTGTTCTATCTACTTCTTCATTGTCAAGAACAATAAATCCTTTTGATGTCGTCTTTATGATTTTCTCTACCTTATCTACTGACAGTTTATTGGGTTTTGTCTTTATGTGTTTATTATTGTGTCGCTCAGTTGTATTTAGGTTCCTTACTGCCTTTATCTGTGAACTAGTATTTGGCTGATGTTTCCATATGTGTGACCATTTGTTTAATGCCAGATCATGTTCAGTGAGATCCTTAAATGCATCCTCTGTGTATAACTGTCCACGTTTGTTATCTAATGTGGGATAACCCATGCGTACGTCATTAATTATTTCATTCTTCGTCGTGTGTGATTGTGACCTACTGGCATTTTTAGGATATCGTTCATAAATGTTTTAAGTTCATCCTCATCTGGAATATCGTCATAATATGCCGTCAGTCTTTCATCATTCATGTTAATATTTACAGCACATAGTGTGCCTTGTGAACTACTTGTACTATCTATTTTTCTCTGACAGTTATTACATTCTTTTACTTTCTCTTCTGTCATTTTAATCCTCGTCTCTGGCATACATGTATCACTATCTCATACTAATAAATTCGTCGTATTTATTTCTTTATCTTTGTTCTTATAAAATGACTGAGTAGCTACGTCATTTAACATGAGCCTGTCTGTTCCTACGCTAATATCATCTGTTTCAATGGCTATAGTGTTTGTGGTTACATTCTTCGTCTGTATTAAACATTTTTCATTCATTGTAGTACCTACCTGAACTGTATTTGTAACTTTTCTGAATAACTCCGTAGATGTACTTGCATCTTTCCTGCCTAACTCTGTATCTGTACTAGTGCTACTGTCTTTTACTAGTGTGATATCGGTGTTGTTTTGTTTATCTTTTCTACTATGAGATCATTGTGTGGCTACCTCCTTTGTCTCATTTATATGTATTCGTCCGTCTTTGTTTGACTCGCTACAGAATTTCTTTCTTTCTCACGTTCTTATCAAACCTTTCAGGTCGTGTGGCATATATCATGTCCTATAAAAGAATTGTGCTGGTAGTTTTCTCTATACCTTGTGTCGTTGTAGATAACTCATGCCTGTATAGTGTCCCTGGTTTTGATATTTGTTTCTTCTTCCATGTCCCTCATTTCTATAACAAGAGTTCTGTGTCGGTCTAAAGTCTGTTCTAGGATAAAAATTGTAATGTGTTCTCATATTTCTTTCCAGTCTCAACTCTCTACCTAACCTAGCTACTTCTCTCCTCAGATATCTGATCTACCATTTTAGTATATCTGTTTCTGGTGTTTATTCTCTGTGTTTTGTCATTTTCTCCAACATTCTCTCTGAAAAATCTCTGTATTATTCTTACTCTATGAAATAACCAGTGATTCCTCGTAAAAACACTGACAGAGCAGTATAAATAAAAAATATACACTGTAATGACAACAACAATCTAACTAATACATAAAACTTAACTGTCTCTTGTTCTTGGCCGAATACACTGTCCCTCCGTCGTTGATGTTGTCGCTCTTTGCGAATGTCTAATTAATGTTCTCTGTATACCACCATTATTAAAGAAACAATTGTTCTTTGGCTAAATCACATCAGTTCATTCTAGCGCGTGATTGTCTGTACTTCGCGTTATCCTATTCTCCTTGATTTGGTTGTTAATATTGATAATGTCTGAGTTCTGAATACCAGCGCTGTAAGAAAGATACAATGTTCTATGTCTGTCTAAATCACAACAAAGTTTGGGTATAGCATCAGCACGTCATCCTTGGTAGGTAGCACTCGGCATTGTGGCTGCTGAGATACCTTGGACGTCTACTCTCAAATGTCGGAAAAAAAGTCACCGGCTCCGGTTTAATGTTGAAGATTGTGATTTTATATATTTCTGAATAGTTCCATGTTATAGAATTGAAGCCTACAGATGCTCTTTGATTAACACAATACAAGTTTGACAAAATGTTACCACATTCACTAGACCAGAGCAAGTCCGATGAAAAGCCTCTTTTTCTTTGGCCTGTTGTGTTCCACTTGATAGCTTGTTTTGGGATTCTTTGATCGCTTCCTCTCATCAGGTGACCAACATATGTCTATCTTCTTTTCCTGATCACCCATGAGACTGGTTGTTGCTCGCTCATCTGTCTTATCTCTGCATTGTTCTTGAATTCATTCCACTTGATGCCGAGTATTTTCCTTAGGCATTTGTTTTCAAAAGAGTCTATTTTCTTGTCAGTTTCTCTAGTTGTTTTCCAGCTTTCGCACACGTAAATGAGGGTCGATGTTACATTTGTATTGAATAGTCTTAACATGGTTTTTGTGCTTATAACTTTTGAATGCCATATGTTCTCAAGATTCTTGAAGATCGATGCTGCTTTTGCATTTCTATCTTCCTTTCTGGTGTCACCATCCTGATCTATGTAGCTGCCAAGGTATGCAAATTGATTGACTTTTTCACTATCTGTCCCTTCTACATGAATTTTACCATTTTGATTAATGGAAATTTTCATTATTTTTGTTTTGTCCTTGTTAATTTCAAGTCCTATTTTGCTAGCCAGTGAAGACAGGCTATCTGTTTTTTCTTGCATGGAATTCACATTATTACTGATAAGAGTTATATCATCAGCAAAATCAAGATGATCTTCTATTTGGGTATTATGTACCCAGTCAATACCTGTGTTACTTGTGCAGCATTTTTTCATTATGAAGTCTACTGCAAATTAAA
Source organism: Achatina immaculata (assembly GCA_009760885.1). Taxonomy (NCBI): domain Eukaryota; kingdom Metazoa; phylum Mollusca; class Gastropoda; order Stylommatophora; family Achatinidae; genus Lissachatina; species Lissachatina immaculata. Next base: position 31,620,942 of record CM019713.1, read on the forward strand.
AAAATCATAGGAGACAGTATGCATCCTTGTTTCACACCTGTTTCAATCTGGAACCATTCACTCATATCGTCTTCTGTTTTGACTGCACAAACATGTCCATTGTAGAGGTCTTTAATGATGTTGACAATTTTAGATGGTATTCCACATAGACTTAAAATTCTCGACAATGAATCTCTGTGTCTGCTATCAAATGTCTTTTTAAAGTCTATGAAGTTTAGTATTAATGGTTTCTGCTTTTCAATATGTTCTTCAAGTATTATTCTTAGGGTAAAGATCTGGTCGAGACAGCTTATCCCTTTTCGAAATCCTGCTTGTTCTTCTGTCATTGCAGTATACACTATATCTTTAAGTCTATTAAAAATGACCTAGGAATATACTTTTGACACAACTAATATTAAAGTTACTCCTCTCCAATTCTTACGTTAACTAAGAGTGCCTTTTTTGGTATTTTAACAATGATTATTTTTTTCATTTAGAAGGGACCTTTTCTTCTTTCCAAATCTTGTTAAACATTCTCTGTAGTTGTTTCATGTTGTCACTATTGATATCTTTTAACATTTTGACTGTTATTTCATCTTCACCTGCAGCTTTATTGTTAGCCATTAAATTCACTGCTGTTTCAGTTTCATGCAATGTAATTTCATCTAGGTTGACATTTAATTGTGGGGTTGGTAAGTAGGTTTCAAAATTTATCAATTCATTTCGGTGTGGTTTATTAAGTATTTCTTGGAAGTGTTCAGCCCATCTTTGCTTTTGGTCTTTACTTGATGTTAATAGGGTTCCAGTTTTGCTAAGGATTGGTCTTTCTTTAGATGTAATAGTACCTGTTAGCCTCTTCTGTGTGTTATATAAAGTTTTGTTTTCTCCTGTTTTTGGTGCTTTCTCTGCCTCTTTCGTCATATTGTCTATGTATTCTCTTTTATCCCTTCTAGCTGAACTTTTCCGTTTTTCATATATGTATTCTCATGTGTTTTCTGATATCCTTGTTTTTCTATTTGTTTTTTTTTTCAGTCTAGCGCTTGCTTTTGCTGCTGTGATTATGGCTGTGCTGTAAGAATTCCATAATTCAACTAAACATATCTCCTCTACTTACTGAGTGTTGTGGAATGATTGGCAAGTTCTTGATTGAAATTATTGTTAGTATTCTCTTCTTATAAGCTGTAAGTGTTTGTATTGATTTCTTGTATTGGCTTTTCAGTTTTAGTTTTATTTTCCATACACACAGATTGTGATCACTGTCGACATCTGCATCCCTATAAGCCCTTACATCTATGAGAGATGTTCTGTATTGCTTTCTAATACACAAATGACCTATCTGGTTTCTAGTTCTATTATCTGGAGATATCCACGTTGTTTTATGTATCTCTCTGTGTGGAAATAATGTGCCTCCAATGACCATGCCCTCTGTTAGACATAATTCAATTAATCTTTCTCCGTTCTGGTTAACCATGTCAATTCCTTCTTTCCCCATCACTTTTTCAACGTCTGTATTATCCTTCCCTACCTTAGCATTGAAGTCCCCCATATAAATTAGGATGTCGTGTTTATGGACTTTGTGGATGGTTTGTTGTAATTGGTGATAGAAATCGTCTATTACTTCATCATATGCATCGTTCGTGGATCCACAACACTGTATTATTGTTATTCTTCCGTGTCTTAGGTTGTATCGTGCTCTTATTATACGACTGTTCACTGGTTCCTATTCTACAAGACTCTTTGCTGCTATATTTGACATAATAACACATACCCCATCCCGGTGTTTCCCATCTTTTCTGCCTGAATGTATTATTATCTTACCGTTTTTGGCCGATCTTTTACCTGCTTCTGGCCATCGCATTTTCACGTCTAGGTGGCATCTCTCCATTTTTTTGATGACCTGAGTAGTTTTTGTTGGTGCTGCCATTGTTCTTGCATTCCAGAATCCAATCTTTGTCACGTGTTTAAGGCCGACGAATGAGCTCCTCCGTTGGTTTCTCTACGAGTTTCCACAACGAATTATTTTTTCCCATCTAAAGTCGCCTCTAGATAGGTCCCAGGATAATGTTGTTAGCCTTACGCCCAACTCCCGGTACAGGATATGTGACAGATCAAGCGGAATTCCACTAATTTCTGCGTATCGTCGACAGCTTTAAAAAACGTCCGCCATCTTGCACATGTTTCATATACTGTTCAAAAAAAAAAAAAAAAGAAACACAACACATACGATGTTGCGATTTAAACTGAAGTTTGCTGATCAGACATGGGCAAATTGCCTGAAACATTCACTTGAACATCAACTTCACGTGCTGACCTGAACTGTGCTCAGCAGATGATTCATGAGCACAGAAAAGCGACGCCAGTCAAAACAGCATTTTTAACAATAACTCATGACAGGTTCACGAGAATCCCGTGACACTTACTGAACACAAAACTCACTGACCATGTTATTGAATGCCTATAAAACATTGACGATCCTCTAATCAATTCATTTGAAAATTCAATGCGAAATTATGGTTCATCTCACTTCAGAACAACGACTCATAATCATTGGACGTTTACAGACTGGACAGGCACAAATTGTAGTGGCCAGACAATCGAATGATTGGAGAAGGATTTAGTTTAGTGAATAATCATTCTTTCTGCTCCAGCGACACGACAGACGAAAAAGTGTTTACCGCCAGTCCATGAGCGCTGCGCCCAGAACTGAGTGGATGAGGCTCCTCCACATGGTGATGGAGGTAGACTGGTGTGGAGGATGATCAACTTCATGGGAAGAAATGACCTGGTGCAAACTTAAGGACCCCTGAATACCCAATGATACGCCGCTGAAATTCTTCGCCCTCACGTCCTTCCACTTCTGGCTGCACCAGGGTCGATTTTTCAGCAGGATAACGCTCAACTTCATATGACACAACTCACCACCCAGTTTGTCATGGCAACAACGTCCAGACCACTCTGTGGCCATCAATGTCATCAGACATGAACCTAATGGAACACTTATGGGATGAAGAGACAAGTCCGCCAGCGAGACGTGGCGCTAACCAATCTCCGACAGTTGTCTCCTGCACTGCGGGAAGAGTGGGCCAGCCATCCCACAACAACAGATCCAGCGGCTAATCGGATCCATGTCAAGGAGATGTCGTTCTCTGCTACATGCTAGAGGAGGCCATACACCTTACTGAAACGGAGACCTCAGTCTCAAGGAATAAAAGTCCAAACCAAATTTAACGAACATCGTTTCATTGTTAAAGTCTTAAAGTTTCTTCATGCTAAGATTGAAACATTAATTCCCTAAAATAAAATGTTGATACAAGTGTGCAATTTGGTGTCCATTACGACTATAGTAGTGTTGCCTTTCTGTTTTTTTTAGTATGTATGTTTGTAAGAATTACTAATTTGTCGATGGTTAATGTTGCACTGATGATTCTTGTTTCGTGATACATCCACTTATGTTATGTGTGAAGCTTCGTGATAAACATGTGATATGAAACGTGTCACGGGGCATATGATAATTTGTTTTTGCAATGTTTGTTGTTCACTGTGCACAAAACTGTCTGTGTTCCATTGAACCATATTTTGATATTTTAAGTTGCATTCATTATCATGATTTTCATCATTCACTTTTTGTAAACTGTTTGATATCTATGTATATATTTGTCCAAAGCTTGCCGAGTTAAAACTGTGTAATGAATGAGCCACAAGAACCACCATTTCTTATGGTATATTTCTAGGCAATTATTGATAAAAAAATATCAGTGTTGATATTGATTATCTGGACCTAGCTGCTGTTACAGCTTATTATTATTGAGATTTGAGTTGAGAGCATTAATATAATGATTATATGCCGTACATGTTGTATTTCTTGAAGGTTAAAAGTTAAAGTGGATGTTCACCTTTGCTGGGTATTGGCTGTGTAATGAAATGAACTTGATCTAGAACAACAAATGTAGAGAAGTTTTGTTGGTTGTCAAAGTAAATGTTGTTGCATTAGTTGTTTTTTTTTTGTTGGAAATAAAGATATATTTAGTTTTGGGGACTACAGCTTTATGAATTGTGGGTAGCCTGGGGTAAGAAGTCAGATACCACTGGGACAGAACCCGGGTAGCCCGGGGTAAGAAGTCAGATATACTGAGGTGGAACCTAGATAGTCCGGATAAAAGTCAGACAAACTGGGGCAGAACGTTGGTAGCCCAGGTAAGAAATCAGATAATGTGTCATAACCTGGGTAGCCCAGGTAAGATATCAAATATAATGGGGCAGAACGTTGGTAGCCCAGGTAAGATATCAAATATAATGGGGCAGAACGTTGGTAGCCCAGGTAAGATATCAAATATAATGGGGCAGAACGTTGGTAGCCCAGGTAAGATATCAAATATAATGGGGCAGAACGTTGGTAGCCCAGGTAAGATATCAAATATAATGGGGCAGAACGTTGGTAGCCCGGGTAAGATATCAGATATATCGTGATACACTGGGGCAGGAGCTGAGTAGCCGGGGGGGGGGGGGGGTAGCGATTCAGATAGATTGGGGCCCTAGATAGCCCTGCCTAAGAAGCGAGATATACTGGCCAGAACCTCGGTAGCCCGAGGTAGGAAGTCAGATATCAGGGGAAGTCACTAAGTAACTCGCAAATGCCTGTTTTAAAGAAAAAACAAAACTGATGGGACAGTAATTTGATCACATTTAATTTTTGAACCAACATTATTTCCCTATTTCTCAACGTAATCGCCACCAACAGTAATACGTTTGTCCCATCGTGTAATCAGTGATGCAATACCCATGGATTAAAAATACAGAGACCGATTTCTGAAACATTTTTTTATTTCTGTTTCCACCTCTTCCTTACTCGAAAATCTTTTCCCGCCAAGGGGGTTTTTCAATGGGCAAAACAGGCGAAAATCACTTGGAGCTAAGTCAGGACTATAGGATGGATGTATGTTCAAGAACTTCGTAACCCAACTGGCTAATTTTCTCTTGGGTTAACCGAGCCGTATGTGCTCTGACATTGTCATGAAGGAGAAGCACACCTTTAGTCAGCAGATCAGGACGTTTTCTTATATTTGCTTCTCGTAGCATCAGATTGCACTTGCTACACTGTCTGTCGTTACTCGTCTATCAGCTCTGATAATCTCATTCACACGTTGCACAGTCGCTTCTGTTGCAATCTGAACAGGACGGGCAAGTCGGACTTCGTCAACAGTGTCGGTGCGTCCCTGAGGAAATTATTTTACCCACTTATAGACCACTTTACGTGATAAACACTTTTCAGCATAAACTGTAATCATTTCCTTATGAATGTCCTCAACTGAATGTCCTTTAGCCAACAACAATCGCACTACACTTCTCTATTCTTCTTTGGTACACACTAACAGTTGGATAGCCATTTTGTTATTGCTTTACGCATGCGCACGTAACTCCCAGCACCCCCTACATACAACTATTATAAAAATTGACGATGTATCTAAGTAAATACTTAAATACTACCTGATAACTGCCACTGATAAAATATTTCAATTTGCGAGTTACTTAGTGACTTCCCCTCGTATATTAAGACAGAGTCTGGGTAGCCCGGGTAGGAAGTCAGATATATTGAGACAGAACATAGGTATCCAGGGGTAAAATGTCAGATATATTGAGACAGAACATAGGTATCCAGGGGTAAAAAATCAGATATGTTTGGGAAGAACTTGAGAGAAACGTAAATTGTGAAATTTCAGGTCTTATTTGTACTGCTGTACTAAAGAATAAAAGGGAGAAATGTCAGGTCCTATTTGTACAGCTGTACTAAAGAATAAAAGGGAGAAATGTCAGGTCCTATTTGTACAGCTGTACTAATGAATAAAAGGGAGAAATGTCAGGTCCTATTTGTACAGCTGTACTAAAGAATAAAAGTGTGAAATTTCAGGTCATATTTGTACTGCTGTACTAAAGAATAGGATGTATGATGTCATAACATGTTAAACTATTCTACCCTCATTTCTACAGCACAAACTTAAATCAATTAAATAGACTCCACCCCTGAACTAATCAGTAAATGTTATTCCACCCCACAGGAAGTAAATCTTTACACAGATAGAGAGATAACAAGAAATAAACTAACAATAAGACAAATAAAGTTCTACAACTGCACCCAGATTATAAGCAAGTCAAGTATAATTATGTAATATACCAGTGCTTTTTATTATTATTGAAATCAACACTGATTTACAGGAGTGCTTCAAAGCGTCCCGTAATAGACCAGAGAACAACCTCGTATTCGGTAAAAAAGACTCCTCAAACGTTGCTCTGAGTCAATTAAAAAAAAAACTTCATTCCTATCTTAAGACATTTAGTCTAGCTGTTGTAATCTATCTTGTTTCCGTGGTTACACAAACAACACAGTAGTCAACATCGGCCTGTGGTATGTCTGGAGCACCTCTTATTTCATTTAAGGTCCTTGTTTCAGGAACTTTGTTAGAAGGGTCTTAAGATTCCTGACAGCCAAACTTTAGATTTGTGACAAACTGATAACAATGTTTGTCATTTCGTAGGCCAGAGATACTGTGTGTGTGTGTGTTGAAATACTTGTAAACGTGTTTTTGGCGCTTTTAACCCTATGTTTTTTCTTCTATCATGTCCTTTGCTTCACTCTGTTAGATATAGTCCTGGAGAAAGATGTAATATCATCATCATCATCCTCATGTGCCGTGCCGACTGGCGTTGGCTATTATGCTTCTCCAGAGTACATGATCCTTCATGCAGGCCATCAGTTCAGTTGGTGATCTCCTCTCACACCATCCCGTCAGACTGTCCAGTATCATTTCTCTTGGTCTTCCTCTTGAACTTCTTCCTTCTATTTTTCCTGTTGTTATAATATTTTCAATGCCACCTCTTCTCATTGCATGTCCTATGAAAGTACATTGTCTCTCTCTTATCTTTCTGACAAGGTTTTTTGTCTCTCCAGCTCTTCTCATACAATCTTCATTAGTTATTTTTGCTGTCCAGGGGATTCGCAACATTCTTCTAATAAACCACATTTCTGCTGCTTCCAATGATTTTTGTGCAGACTTGCCTATTGTCCATAATTCACTTCCATATAACAAGATAGGTTCAATATAGCATTTTAGGACTCGTTTTCTAACATTCATTGATAACGATGTGTTAGCTAATATGTTTCTCATTCTCTGAAATGCAGTCTTTGCTTGGTCTATTCTGTTCCTAATTTCTGTTCTGCATTTCTCATCTGAAGTTATTACTGCTCCAAGGTATTTGAATTTCTGCACCTGCTTTAGAATAGTTCCGTTTAATTTAATACTGCATGTTGGTAGATTCTGTTTCTTAGATATAACCATAGTCTCTGTCTTTTTGATGTTCAAAGTAAAACCTTTCTGTTCATTTTCTTTGGCGACTTTATCCAAGAGATTTTGCAGGTCTTGTTGGTTCTCAGCTATCAGTACTGTGTCGTCAGCATATCGAAGGTTGTTAATATCGCATCCTCCAATTTTTATGCCTGGTTCTGTGATGATTGTTCTTAGAATATTCTCGCTGTACAGAGAAAAAAGGTCTGGAGATAGTACACATCCTTGTCGCACCCCTTGTTTTATAGGTTGATATTTTCCAGTTCTATTTTCAACTCGAACTGCTGCTTCTTGCTGCCAGTATAGATGTTTTACAATCCTCAGGTCTTTGCCGTCTATACTGATGTCTTCAAGCATTTTAATAATTTCATTATGTTTCACCTTGTCAAATGCCTTGGTGTAATCAATGAAGCTTAAGTAGAGATCTTTTTGTACTTCTAAATATATGCATTTCGGAATTTTTTTTAAACTGTAGGAAGTATAGAAGCATGCGGTGATACACAGAAGACAGAGAACTTGACAGTTACTTGACAACTTATGAAAGATGGAAAGACAGAGAACTTGACAGTTACTTGACAACTTATGAAAGATGGAAAGACAGAGAGTCAGTTCCTTGAGCACAGCGGGCAAGTGTCAGAGGAAAATAAAAATGACAGATCGGATCATGAAGGTCAAGGACCGTGCAAGTTAGAGATGTATAAGCATGAAAAGTCAATCAGTAAAGATGGTACACTCGGGTGTTACTTACTTTCTTCTTTCTTACTTATTTACTCACTTTCTTACTTACTTTCTTCTTTCTTACTTATTTACTCACTTTATTACTTACTTTCTTCTTTCTTACTTATTTACTCACTTTATTACTTACTTTCTTCTTTCTTACTTATTTACTCACTTTATTACTTACTTTCTTCTTTCTTGCTTATTTACTCACTTTCTTACTTACTTTCTTCTTTCTTACTTATTTACTCACTTTCTTACTTACTTTCTTCTTTCTTACTTATTTACTTACTTACTTACTGTCTTCTTTCTTACTTATTTACTCATTTTCTTACTTACTTTCTTACATGGTTATTTTCTTACTTTTTTACTTACTTAGTTTGTTCATAATCCACTTACTTTCTTACTTACTTTCTTACATACTTACTTTCTTATTTACTTACTTACATACTTACTTTCTTACTTACTTTCTTACATACTTACTTTCTTATTTACTTACTTACTTACTTATCCACTTACTTTATTCTTAATTTCTTACATATTTACTTTCTTACTTACTTACTTACTTATTTACTTATTATCTTACCTAATTTCTCACTTTCGTACTTATTTACTTAAGTTCTTACATGCTTATTTACATACTTATTTACTTACTCACATACTTTTATTACTTATTTACTTACTTTCTTATATACTTCTTTTCTTACTTATTTACGTACTTACTTTCTTATTTACTTAATTAAAGATTCACATAATCAGACTGACTGCTTAAAATATTAATTTTTGTTCCCATGGAGACGGCAGTATAGAAAGAAGAAGAAGAAGGAAAGAAGAAGAAAAAATAAGAAGACTGAAAGAATAAGAGAAAAGAAGCGAAAGGAAAGAAAAAAAGACTAAGAAAAGACGAAGAAGAAGGAAAAGAAGGAAAGAAGAAACAGAAGAAGGAGATGAATGAAAGAAGAATAGGAATAAGATAAAAAGCAGTAGAAGAAAAAGGAAGAAGAGGAAGGAAATGAGCAGAAGAGGGAAAAAAGCAGAAGAAGAAAGGAAAAATACGAAGAAGAAGGATGAAAGAAGAAGCAGAAGGAAAGAAAGAAACAAGAAGAAAAAGAAGTAAAGAAGAAGGAAACGCAAAAAATGAAGGAAAGAAGAAAAAAGAAAGAGAAAGAAGAAAGATAGAAAAAGAAGTAAAGAAAAGAAGAAGAGGAAGAAAAAGAAAAGAAGAAGAAGAAGAAGACAAAGGAATAGAAGAAGAAATATGCAAAGAAGAGGAAGAAGGTAACAATAAAAAAGAAGAGGAAAAAAGCAGAAGAAGAAGCAGAAGAATGAAGAGAAGGAAAGAAGAGGAAAGAAGAGGAAAAAGAAAGACGAAGATTAAAAAGAAAAAGAAGATGAAAGAAATGAAAGGAAAAGAAGAAGAAGAAGAAAAAGAAAAAGAAAAGGGAAAGAAGAAGAAAGAAAAAAGAAGAGGAACGAAGAAAAAGAAGAAGAAGAAGATGAAGAAGAAGAAGAAGATGATGATGATGATGATGATGATGAAGAAGAAGAGAAAAGAAAAAAAGAAAAGGAAGTTTAATAAGAAGAAGAATAAGAAGACGAAAGTCGACGAAAAGAAGTAGAAAATGAAGGAAAGAAGAAGAAGAAGAAGATAACGGAAAGAATAAGAATACAAGAAAGAAGAAGCAGAAGAAGCACAAGGAAAAGAATAAAAGAAGGAAGAAGAAGAAGAAGAAGAAGCAGAGGTAGAAGAGGAAGGAAGGTAAAAGAAGAAAAAGAACAAGGAAACAAGAAGAAGAACAACATAGAAAGAAAAGAAGAAGAAGAAGAAGAAGAGGAAATGATGATGATTATGATTATGATAATGACGACAACGACGACAAAGATGATGATGATGATGAGGACGATGATGATGATTAGCTATGTTAAACGCACAGTTGTAACTTTAATTTCAAACAAGATGCATATTTGTAGCACGCTAGTTCAAGCCAGCTCTAGGATGGCTGTGTTAAAGGGAGGCAACATTGTTTGAAGATTGATAACTTAAATCGCTGTGTTTCTCCGATAAGGGACAAGCTTTATCAGCTTTTATGGTTTCCTGTTGTCAACAATCATTATCCTCTTTTACTGTGAAGAACGCAAACGTGCGGTTACGTTACTTTCTACTTTTTCTTTTCTTCTCCCCTCCTGCTTTTTATTGTACCTTTTCTATATTTGTTCCGTGGCTTGTTTTATTACCCACACGTTCAAGTTTTGTCATCTGTCGTTGTGCTCAGTAACGATCTCTACATTCTGCATGTTTGACACGTGTGGGATATGTTCTGATCAATGTTATAAATAATGTCCTGCTTGTCACTTGGAGATTTTACTGGCGTGTCTCGCTGCCTGGTGTTCTCTTAAACTAACCCTCACTACATATAGCTTGTGTGAGAACAAAGTAGAAGTAAGCTAACCTTCAATACACACACGTACTTATGTGAGAACAAAGTAGAAGTAAGCTAACCTTCAATACACACACGTACTTATGTGAGAACAAAGTAGAAGTAAGCTAACATTCAATACACACACGTACTTATGTGAGAACAAAGTAGAAGTAAGCTAACCTTCAATACACACACATACTTATGTGAGAACAAAGTAGAAGTAAGCTAACCTTCAATACACACACATTCTTATGTGAGAACAAAGTAGAAGTAAGCTAACCTTCAATACACACACATACTTATGTGAGAACAAAGTAGAAGTAAGCTAACCTTCAATACACACACATACTTATGTGAGAACAAAGTAGAAGTAAGCTAACCTTCAATACACACACATACTTATGTGAGAACAAAGTAGAAGTAAGCTAACCTTCAATACACACACATACTTATGTGAGAACAAAGTAGAAGTAAGCTAACCTTCAATACACACACACTAGTGTGTGAACAAAGTAGTAGTATGGTAATATTCACTACCCACATACACGTATGTGTGAACAAAGTGGAAGTGTGCTAACCTTCACTACACACACGTGTGTGTTTGTGTGAACAAATTGGAAGTAAGCTAACCCTCACTTATAAGAAATAAACCCACACAAAAAGCCGTTTTGAAAAAGGAGAAGCGTTATACGTAGATTAACAATTACATTAGCTTTCCGTCGCTAACTCTTATATAAATTCTATACGGAATATATCTGCTCATTAAATTAACTAATTTCCCCCTTTTTAAACTCTCTCGGGCATGTCACGAGAAGACAGAAACTGGAGGACCAAGTAATCACAGGAAAATTCAAGGGAAAACAGGGAAGAGAGGAAAGCCAAGAGAGAGGTGTCTGAGTGGATTGATCAAGTGGCACGAAAAGGGAAAAGCATCTGAACTCAGTGGAAACTCCAACGTCCTCTCAGGATTAGGAAGAGTGATCGTCGAAGCTGTCCGGCACTGAACATTCTAAATATAAGCTGTTAGCACTACATTCTTAAGGACTACGCTGGCCCTTGAACACAGTTCTCCTTCATTCTCTGTATTAAACAGATACAACTGCAAAGCTGAGAAGATACTGTATAATGAGTAGTAACTTACAGCTGCAACCCGAGAAGAGACTGTGTCAGAGGTAGTAACTTACAGCTGCAAACCTGAAAAGATAATTTATCAGAAGTAGTAACTTAAGGTTGCAAACCTGAGAACATACTGCATCAGGTGTAGTTAGCTACAGCTGCAAACCTGAGAAGATACTGTATCAGGAGTAGTAACTTACACTTGGAAATATAAAATGATATTGAACCAGGGGTAGTAACTTACAGCTACAAACACGAGAAGATACTGTATCAAGAGTAGTAATTTACAGCTGCAAACATGAGAAGATACTGTATCAAGAGTAGTAATTTACAGCTGCAAACATGAGAAGATACTGTATCAAGAGTATTAATTTACAGCTGCAAACATGAGAAGAAACTGTATCAGGATTAGTAACTTACAGCTGCAAACCTGAGAAGGTACTGTTTCATGAGTAGTAACTTACAATTGCAAACATAAGAAGATACTGTATCAGAAATAGTAACTTACAGTTAAAAACCTGAAAAAATACTGTATCAGGAGTAGTAATGTACAGCTGCAAACCTGAGAAGATACTGCAACAGGGGTAGTAACTTAAGCTGCAAACATGAGAAGATACTTTATTATGGGTAGTAATTTACAGCTGCAAACCTGAGAAGATACTGTATCAGGAGTACTAACATAAAGCTGGAGACACGAGAAGATGCTGTATCATTGGTATTAAAGTTAATGACTAATTTTATTATTACATTTTCTTCACATTTAATCTTAATGAATAACTTTATGTATACAATTGTTACTGCAATTCGTAGATTCGATATGGACTACTCCTGTAATTTATTAATAATATTTCCCATTATTTCTATGTATGTGGTTCCCTCAACGGTAAACCGCGAGAAATATGATTTGACAGCCTTCATGTTGTTAATTTACATGTAATATGTTACAACTCTCATCGGCGTTATTCTACCGTTTCTGTTACTACTTCTTCTATTCTCTCCCTCCCTTTCCTCTCTCTCCCTCTCTCTCTCTCTCTCTCTTTCTTTCTCTCTCTCCCTCTACTATATCTACAAATAAGCACCAAACAAAAGCAGAAACTAATATATGTATAAATATAAATGTATTGGATATAACAAAAATAAAACCTACATAATCTTTTATCAACGACAATGATTGTAATGATTTATAAAAAACAGTAAATACAATGGAAGAAGTTTCATCTTGTGCGTTTTCAGAAAAATCCCAAAGTGCACACATTTACAGTTCTGGAAATGAAAACATTAAATTTTACTTTGATTTTTTTTCCGATTTATAGATCGAATTTTAAAAGTGTATTTTTATAGCTATTTTCTATCACAAGATACCAAAACGCTACAGATAAAAAAGTTAGGTTATCCTTTTTCAAAGATGCGACGCTCATAGTAACGTTGTCTAATTACTGAGTCTAATAATATCAAATTATATTGTCTTTTTCTCAGTCTTTGAGTACAAATGTTGTATGTTCAGAATGTATCTCTCTCTTTTAAGCTGATACAATAAATGTCATCAAATTATGTTATAAAGAATGATAACTTGTTAACTTTGTGCCCAAATTCAGTATTATTAAATGCATTCACGTTTTCTTTTGTCATATTAATAATTTTTTTATCTTGCAAGTGTCTTTAAGCAAATCTTCTTGAGAAACAATAGGTAAATATTAAAAAAAAAAAAACGACATAGGGCGGTATTTAGAAGTGGATCATCACAGACGATACCAACTCTGAAAGAGAGCACGAACGAACTGAAAGAGAACGTTTTTCCTTCATTGAGAAAAAAAAGTACGGAACACCAAAACTCCAAAGATGCATTTCTTGACCAAAAAATTCAAACATGAAGCAAGAGGAACATTTATACAGAACGGTTTCACAAGTTGTATTTCACTCTCCAGTTTTCCCTTTTTAAAGGCAAACATTTTAATGGACGGATTAGTAATAATGCCTATAATTTTATATACAAAACAGCAAGAAAAGCTGTAATAGTTTTATTCAAATATGACTCGAATTCAGACAGAAAATGCATTTAATCAAAGAAAAATTGAAGATTCTGAAATAAATGTATTATCTGAAATACTAAACTTCAAAAGTCTTGGAGTATTTTCGTTATGTTTGAGAATATGCTTTAAAACTTGGTAAATGTCTCTCTCTTTGGTCAAACTTAGTTTAAGTTCTATGGCCTAGTTTTAGCTAGCATTCTGTTAGTCCTTACTGGAACGCGACCAAAATACTGAAGAGAGTTGCCAATGCTTCCTAGCGTTCTATATTTGGAAATGATGATACCCAAAAAACTGTTAGTCGGCTGAGAGTTTGGGGACGGATTGCTGGGCGAAAGGGATTAGAGAGAAGAAGACTGAGTAATAAATTCGCAAATTTTGGGAGAAAAAATAAAATTAATCAAATAATTCTTCATACAAAGAAGCATACAGAACATGAAACCCGAATCATTTCATAAAATTAATAAACTACATATGTTTATGACCGCCCGCTTGACACATATAGAATAAAAACATTTTAGCAAAAACATAAAAATTGATTCAGTCACTCAAAGAACGCGTGTCACATAACACATCGCCTTGGTCTATCATCAGTCAGCTCAACGGCATGTCCTCTGTCTTCATTGAAGGCCATATGTTAGCAGCGAACACTGGTTCTGTTAGCAGCGGACACTGGTTCTGTTAGCAGCGAACACTGGTTCTGTTAGCAGCGGACACTGGTTCTGTTAGCAGCGGACACTGGTTCTGTTAGCAGCGGACACTGGTTCTGTTAGCAGCGGACACTGGTTCTGTTAGCAGCGGACACTGGTTCTGTTAGCAGCGGACACTGGTTCTGTTAGCAGCAGACACTTGTTCTGTTAACAGCGGACACTGGTTCTGTTAGCAGCGAACACTGGTTCTGTTAGCAGAGGACACTGGTTCAGGCAAGCAGCGGACACTGGTTCTGTTAGCAGCGGACACTGGTTCTGTTAGCAGCAGACACTTGTTCTGTTAGCAGCGGACACTGGTTCTGTTAGCAGCGAACACTGGTTCTGTTAGCAGCGAACACTGGTTCTGTTAGCAGCGGACACTGGTTCTGTTAGCAGCGGACACTGGTGTATGTACAAGACCTTCTGGAAAAAACTGAAGGACATGCAGGAGTCTAGTCTGAGTCATGTGACCCGGACGAGTTTCAGCTTTATCATTCCATAACAATTACATACATTATTACTTATATATGAAAATGTTCAGGAATCAATATAAAAATATACTTAATTAAGCATATAAACGTAATACTACAAGCATTTGCGACATACTTCCGAAACTGTGATTAAAAAAAGCAGATTAAACAATTTTCACACTCTTTTGAGACATACATCGATTCTGCTACATTCTACCTCAAATGATGATATACATCGTTTCTGGTATATTCTACATCAAATGATGATATACATCGTTTCTGTTACATTCTACCTCAACTGATGATATATATCGTTTCTCTTACATTCTAATTCAAATGATGATATACATTTTTTTCTGTTACATTCTACCTCAAATGATGATATTCATCGTCTTTGTTACATTCTATCTGAGATGATGGCAGTTCTGACTTTAGCTGCCAATAATTGTTATTTTGGGATACTGTTATGAAGGTAACTGAGACAAAGTGTTCTATGGAAGTTCTTGAGTGCCATTTTAGAGACGGTCATTTCAGACAGAAATAGCCTTTCTGAACATTGCATCAGTAGAACGGTTCACATCTTGAAAATGTGTTGATGGTTATCACTTTATATTCCATGAAGAATAAAACAAATAAAGAAAAACAACTAAAACATAAATCATCATTTATTAACCCTTTCCTATCCTTTGTCAAAGACTTATTATCCGGGCAAATAATTAGTGTATAATCATACAACTATACACAAAGCGCTGCAGTAAAGCTGTGATACCAAAATGTATAAACTAAAAAGAAAGGAGGAACAGCTTTATTATTTAACGATAACACACTTGTAACGTTTTGGCGCAAGCATTTATCAAACAAAAACAAACAGGACGAAGAATTAGAGAGAAAAGACAAAGTATGGATTACACAAGTCTTTTTGTGAAGAAAAACTGCTTTTGTTTCTAGATACATAGAAGCCTTTTTTGTGTCTTTACAAGAAGTGAGATACGTTTTCATATCGTCACTATTTTTCGTTCATGTTTTCATTGATTGTTTGCATTTGTTTTGTTAATTCGCTTACATTACTTTCATGTAATCCATACTTTGTCTCTTCTCTCTAATTCTTCGTCCAGTTTTTGTTTGATAAAGGCTCGCGCCCAAACGTTACAAGTTTGTTATGGTTAAATAATAAAGCTGTTCCTACTTTCTTCCTAGTTTATACATTTTATTATCAAGGCACTCAACATTAATCACAAATACAAAAGGCATAGTTTATTAAAGTCATGTGACATGCTGAAGGGTGAATTATTTTCATAAATTTAACTTTGACTTCAGAAAGTGGCAAACTTTACAACCGGTTATAAATAATAGATCAATAAACCTGCATATAAGAAAAAAATTGTTCAGGATAGAGAAAGGTTAAGAACTTGTGCATTTCAAGCGTTATTCAGAATCACGGTATAGTCTTAGCATGCACAGGCACATACTTTTGCTTGAATGTAAGGGGCGGAGTTTCATAACTATCACAGATAAGCTGAGGAACTATGAACTGACATGGGTGCACGTTATTTACAATTTATGGAGATGTCTCAGTGTAGAAACAATGGCATTTCTTTTTTTATAAAAACAGAATGGCACAAAAGATAAAATAAACTAAGATAAAAACTCAGATCCAAAGTATCGAGAAACCTTGCTAAGAGAACTCATGTCACGTGGCAGTCTTTTTCGATGCCTGTCGAAAGGACGTATTTGTTTTAAGACATTTTTGGAAAGTTCCTTTCTTAAACATTTAAATTCTTTAATAAAGCTAGATATGGGTAGTTTACTTACATTAGCAAGAGAAATAATAAAGGTTACTTAATTTATAAAATGTATATCTAATTTTAAAAAAGTATGTCTAATTCAGAAAATATGTATCTAATTAGTTAATAAAATGTATATCCGATTTAGTTCATCAAATTTATCCATAATTTAGAAGAGAAAACTCGTTCTAGACTGTTAACGGAACAGTCCGAATTGTTACTGGAATATTTATAAGTATTTTTACTTGAACGTCTACCAGAAAAGACAGAATAGTTACAGGCATTTTTGTGTTACTTATACTGACCAAAGTTTTATTTGCTTTAGATAACTTGACAGAGAGAGAGAGAGAGAGAGAGAGAGAGAGAGAGAGAGAGAGAGAGAGAGAGTGAGAGACAGACTTAATATAGAAAGGTTATAATAACAGGTAGTTTATATTCCTCTGGGTATTGGAAATTAAGCCCCAGCGTATGACCAGCACATCACAGGAACTTTATGATGACAGTCAGGATCAAGGTCAGCACAGACACCTGAAGCAGGGTGTAGCCACCTGTAATAGTTCAGGTATAGATGTTAGACTCGAGTCAACGATTCTTACCTGGACACAGTTACCAGCACGAACTGATGACAAAAGCATATGAATATCATGTGAAAAATAAACAATCATCTAATATGAAAAATTGTGGACCATGGTCGTAATCTAAACCTTCATTTCTGGCCATAAGATGCTCTACACGTGAAGCCAGTCCAGTACTTCTTTCACTTATTATCTGTTGTTTCTTCCTTCTCTCTTTTGCCTGAAACCGAAGTTTTTTTTTTTTGGAGAATTTCTCAGCTGATGGTCAGGGATGTATTTACAAAAGAGACACCCGGTTATTTACTGATTTCAGGATGTTGAGTCTGTGTGTAGTGATGTAATCGCTCGTCTGTGTGCGTCCATGAGCAAGGACCTGCCAGGTCTCTCAGGAGTTATTTTAATATGACAACGGACAATTTCCAGACCAGTTGTCAATGCAAGGTCGAAGGAGTGCTCTGGCCAAATACCATAAGTAATGGTGGAGAGACAGACATGATACCACTGTCGACAGTCACTGAAAGGAGAGGATGGTAATGGACTGACCACATTATGAGAAGGACGAATCCTTACAACGAGGAGCTTTGATGTGGCCTCCACGGGGTAAAATAGGCACGGAATGACCTGAAGAGACATGGAGACGTACAGCAGGGAAAATGCTGGTAAATAAAAAAACTGACATTAGAGACAGCAAAGAAGATATCACAGGATAGACAAAAGTGGAAATCTCCTGCCAGTAGCTGCCCCGTGTATCTTTTGTAGAGAGGGACAAGAGAGAGAGAGAGAGAAAGGGACAGTAAGAGAGAATGAAACATACTGAGAAGCTGGCTAGCACTCATTTTTCAAGCTGTCAGAACCAGACTTTCCATTTTCCAGCAATTTATAAACTTTCACAAATGTGTTTTAATCTGGCAACAAACGCCAAGTAAATGTTGATTTCAGGTGTGTTTGTGTAAAATATATAGAAGAGTTTTTTTCATAATTTTTGCTCATAAATACCAAAACGCCTTATGAAAGATTTTAAGATCGCTTTCTACATGCACAAATAAATAATAAAGATGTAACTAACTGAAACAATGATAAACCTGACAAAGGAGAGTAGGGAGAGAATAAGAGTGAGAGAGAGATGGGAGAAGAAGAGAGAGAAAGAGGAGAGAGAACTAAAACTTTACCCAAATATTAAACTCAAATACGTCCTCACGAAACAAAGACACACAAACACACGCACAAAATCAGACTTCGGAGTCATTGTATTCAGAACAGCCTCACACACCGCAGCCTCATAGACCGCAGCCTCACACACCGCAGCCTCATATACCCCAGCCTCATAGACCGCAGCCTCATCCAAGAACATGTTTGCTAATAGTTCCTACCAAGTGTTGGTTCTTTACGATACGTTTTCTTCACACGGTTCAGATTTCCTACCAGGGCTCTAGCTGTCCTTGCTCCAGCAGTCTCCTCACAGCTGCACTGTTCTTCCATCCCCGCTCTTCACTTTCCTGCAGTCTGTTCAATACAGCCTTAGCAATGTCCCGCTTGTCCTTTGACAGTCTGCCGTTTATTTTATCCTGTCCAGCAAGTCTGTCTGCCATATCATTGCCATGTACTCCAGCATGCCTGGACAGTAATGCTACGTTAGGTTCATCACGGATGACTGACTTAAGATGACCTCATTCTTTTCCAAGTATTTTTTCCCCACTCTTACGGAGCACACTCTGTGGACCGGTCACCACGACGCCATGAACTACGTCCTGGTCAGTGAACCATCCCACTGCCGGCGACACGGCCTCACATTCCCATGCTTGAAGTGGCGACTTCAAAGGCTCCAGAACCCTGTGTTACTACTCTTTCATTTCGGTAGACAACAAAACCCCAACCTCTTTTGCTGTTTCGATACACTGTGCCATCACAAAGATGCTGGATGAGATCTTGAGCCCTATGTTCAGCTGCCCCCTGTGCCCAATCTCGACATAATATTTTGTATTATACATTCTGTATAATAACTTTTGTTAGCTGAGGTCGATCCTGTACTCACAACCAATCATCACTTTTAGGCACCTCATCGAGATGGAACACTGGCATTATTGTATCCTCAGCCTCAACCATCCAGCATCTGCATCGTTTGATGCGTCTTTAACAATCCTAGCTCCATATGGAGATGATGGTACATACTGCCATCAACCTTGACGTGTGGCTTTACCTGAGCGAGGAGTTCAGATAATACTCAAACACACACCCACATATGGTCCATGTAAACTCCTGCACATGCACGTAGTACTCAATGCGTAACAAACACGATAACAAAAAGTAAGACGAACTACACTGATTTACTTTTCCATTTGTTTGATTACTTCTTACATAATAATGAGAAACAAATGATCTGTCTTAAAAGTAAGGCAGCTACTTACTGCAGAGATTTACAAATGTGTCTGCTGTGTCAGAGGCTTTATCCGGACAGGTAGCATTAGGATCAGTAACACAAGTCTTCAGATTATCCTTTACCTTCCTGAAAAGTATGTTGTCTTCATCTCACTTAATTTGTTTTGGAAATGTTACAGTTAGTTTACATGTTTGTCAAGATGACACGTCGAGAAAGAGAAGACACTTTACTTATAGGTCACTTTATGACAATGACACGGTGGGAAGAAGATAACACTTTAGTTATAGAAGACTTTATGAAGATACACATCGGGAAACAGAAGACGCTTAATGCCGCCCAGTCAAAATGGCGGCTACAGAGAAGAGAAGAAATTGATACCAACCAAAAAAAAATGGAAATCTGAGAAGGGTTACAAGAAATGTATTTAGCAGTACATGAACTTCCTTGTTAGTGGGGCGGGACATTGCGGGGCATCCTATTTTCTAGTCAGTCACAACAGCCATGTGTGACATAACATGGGCAGTCACAACAGCCATGTGTGACATAACACGGGCAGTCACAACAACCATGTGTGACATAACATGGGCAGTCACAACAGCCATGTGTGACATAACATGGGCAGTCACAACAGCCATGTGTGACATAACATGGGCAGTCACAACAACCATGTGTGACATAACATGGGCAGTCACAACAGCCATGTGTGACTTAACACGGGCAGTCACAACAGCCATGTGTGACATAAAACGGGGAAATGTTTCCTTTAGTTAGCAGGATCTCCAAAACTGGACGATCGTTGCCAACAAAAACTGGGCCTACAGCAGGGCCACGGTAGCGAGATACAGACCAGCGCATTCTCTGGCATCGAGAACATTAGAAAACAAAAATGATTAAGTTGAGTTATCTTGGTATGCCTGGACATGAACTTAATATTGAAGAAAGTTATCTAGTAATTAGGATTAAACAGAGAAAACGTACACATTTTGGACACATTAAACGTCATGAGAATTTAAAGAAGACTGTCTTGGAAGGGTGCCTAATTCGAAAAAAAGAAAGAGAGGAAGACCAAGGCGAAGATGGCTGCAAGATATTGTTGATGATCTGGAAATGGATGCATCAGCAGCAGGGCATCTTGTCTACAACCGAGAGGCCTACAAGAGAGCTGTTAGGGAGGTAAAGTTCCGCATGGAACATGCAGATGATGTCCTGTTGCTGATACTGCCATTGGCAGATCATCAACGATATCTTGCAGCAAACTCCGCCTTGGTCTTCCTCTCTTTCTTGACTCTCTATCTATCTATCTATCTATCTATCTATCTATCTATCTATCTATCTATCTATCTATCTATCTATCTATCTATCTATCTATCTATCTATCTATCTATCTATCTATCTATCTATCTATCTAATTCAGTTAAGTCAAAGAACTGTGATAAACGAAGGCAGGTACAATAATGAGAGAAGTTTTGTAATTTCAATATCCAAATTCCTGCCATTGTTTTTTCTAAGAAGGACGTGGCCGGTGTTTGAATATGAATACAAAAAAAGAAAACTTTGGGTTTCTCCAGCTGCCCTTAAGACACGACAGTAACACATATCTTCTTATATCTTATGTCTTACATCCTTCCCGAACCGTTAAACATCACACAGGACCCACGAGGTATTTCGCTGAGTTTTTCAACCTCATCAAGGGATTTTATGCCTACTAATCTGGCCTCTCTTAAAACTGTCCTATATAGAGTTTCACGTGGTCGACCTCTTTTTCCTCGGCCTGTTGTGTTCCACTTGATAGCTTGTTTTAACAAATATGCAAAGGACATAAGCCCAGAATTATACGGTATATTTTTCTATAACGAGGTAAAGTCACTGATCAGAAACTATGTAAGACATAATAACAAACAAAGCACACAAAAACGAACTGGCAGGATTAGAAAAAAGTGATCACTAAGTTAAATACATAGAAAACCAGGAAGATCTAGACTTACCCGGAGAAGAGAAATCTTGGCAGTGCTCAGAGACAAGGGATATCCATGGAAGGAAGCAGAGAACAATTCTCAAAGAACAGGGACGACTGGAAAACCTTTATCCGTGGTCTATGATCTTAAGGGAGTGAAAGGCAACGACGACGATGATGATGATGATGATGATGATGATGAAGTTAAATAAAACAAGAATCACTCACTTGCAAATGATAATCTTGTTAGTTTCGTTTCTAATGGCTGGAACTAAGTCTTCACAAGGAGCGTTGTTCGTATAGTTGCAGTCTACTTTGTGTAAATCGTTATGAATCGCATTCACGATCTCCTCTAGAACAAAAATACATTAATTATACAGATTGATTGATTGATCTTTATTTCAAAAGGGTTAAGAATTGTCCACGCAGGCCCGTCTGACATTCTGCCCTTTATCATACATCTTTCACTCTATTCCAGACATTCTACAAATATGCTGTTCATATAACAAACATAACTAACATTGAAGATGAGAGACATAAAATAAAATATAACATTTACGTTTCGCTCTTAAACATTCACTCAGTACAGAAGTAACTACATACATTATAAATGACTATCTACTAAACAAAATTTTGGGGACTATTCAGAAAACAATTAATTGTATTCGGTGTCTGTAAGAGAAGCTTAAGATCAGAAGCTAAGAGCGTGTGGTACCCTGGATCTGCAAAGAATAGGACCACTGTACCCTACCACGCATGATCGTAAAAGGCGACTAAGGAGGGTTCGGCATAGGGCCAGCAACCCTATCTGGTAAAACAAAAACAAAAAAATATCAGACTGCTGCAGAAACGGAAGCAAGGGAAAAAACAAATGCAGGTGAAAGGAGAAATGCTTATCAGGAAACGAGCCCATGAAGGTTGTGGATGAAAGCCAGCCACTGGAAGTCCCCAGCCCGACTGCAGACCCCCTGGAAACTTGTACTATCACCAACATTATTTATCTTGGCAGTAGACTGGTTAATGAAGGAGGCAACATCAGACAAACGCAGAGGATTACAATGGACCCTTGACACAGTGCTGGAGGACCTTGACTTTGCGGACGACATTTGTCTATTATCAAGCAGTCACAAAGATATGCAAGATAAAATAAACAAGCTAACTCAGAATGCAAACAACATAGGACTAAAGATCAACGTGGGAAAGACAAAGTTAATGAAGCAAAATGTGAACAATAGAAATATACTCAGAGTAGATAACAAGTTAGTGGAGGAGGTCAACGAATTTGTATACCTTGGCAGCAGAGTAGTAGAAAATGGAGACAGCACAGAGGACATCAACAGCAGACGTACTAGAGCAAACCAGGCTTTTGAAATGCTGCAGACTATATGGAAATAAAAAAAAAACTAAGCATAAATATGAAAATCAGGATATTTAAGAGTAATGTTCTAAGTGTACTACTCTATGGAAGTGAATGCTGGAAAATCACAAAAACCATAGAAAACAAGTTGAATTCTTTCCAGACTAAATGTTTATGAAGAATTAGAAAAATATTTTGGCCAAACACCATAAGAAATAACATCTTATTGGCAGAAATGCAGATGAAGCCACTGACAACAATTATTGAGGAAAGATGCTGGCGATGGTTGGGACATGTGCTCCGAATGACTGACAACTCACTACCAAAAATAGCACTAAGATGGACACCACAGGGGAACAGAAGTAAGGGTAGACCAAAAGAGACATGGAGAAGAACAACAGAAAGGATGTTGAGCAATAGAGGGCTCACCTGGGCAAGAGCAGAAAAAAAGGCGAAGGACAGGCATTTGTGGAAAACCCTTGCGGAAGCCCCATGTGCCCTGGGCACTTAAGGTTCAGAGAGAGAGAGAGAGAGAGAAGAGCGAATAGGTAACGTTCTAAAGTTGACAAGAATTAGATGGAGAAAGATAATGCAGTTCTACATGAAAGAACAAAAAATGACGAGGGAAGCTGGAGAAATGAACAAAGTAAGAGAACAGCAAAGGGAAATAAAAAACCAGCAGCAAATCAATATTAAAAAAAAGAACTCTATGTTCCAAGAAAAGGAAACAACTCATAAACATACAATAAATATAGAACACTTGTATTGCAGAATCTGTCTTGAAAGTAGGCTATTAAATGTTTTTGTTGTTAGATACTTATACTTCTTTATGTTGGAGAAAACCCTACTGAAAGTCAGGACGGAGAGCCATGATTTCAGATATCCAGACCGGATATTAAAGGTTCACACCCTCTCTCTCTCTCTCTCTCCATCACGACCGTGGATGTTCAGAGACAGAGAGAGGACTTTTAAAACAAATAAAGAAGCCGTGGAAAGGAGCAGACAGGCAGTCAGTCATTTTGCATGTCTCTTGCGGAATTTTTACCTTCCTAACAGCTCTCCTGTAGGCCTCTCAGTTGTAAGCAAGATGGCCTGCTGCTGATGCATCCATTTCCAGACTATCAACAATGTCTTGCAGCCATCTTCACTTTGGTCTTTCTCTCTTTTCCCATTGTTTCCTTCTAAGACGGTCTTCTCTAGATTATCATGACCCTTAATACGTCCAAATTGTAAAGTTTTCTCTCTTTAATCCTTTTTCCTAGCCAGCCTTATTCAATATTAAGTTCTTGTAGTATGGATATATTTGTCCTTTTCTGTGTCCATGATATTTAAAGAACTCTTCCGTAGCATTTACATTCAAAGGCTCTTATGTGTTTCTCAGCTGTTTTGTTAAGTGTTAAGTGTACAGGTCGTCATATATTGCTATGGGAAAGACGCATGCTCTTAAAAATCGTTATTTTTGTAGTTATGTCCGTTCCTCTTAATAGTTTATACAGGAACAGATAGAACTACAAAAATAAGGTGAACGAGTGAATGAATGAAGTGACTCATCCAATGTTCTGTAATTTGCCGACAATAAATAAATCGTTGGAAGTACAGCAGGTTTTGTTACAGCAAGTTTTGTTACAGCAAGTTTTGTTACAGCAAGTTTTGTTACAGCAAGTTTTGTTACAGCAAGTTTTGTTACAGCAGGTTTTGTTACAGCAAGTTTTGTTACAGCAAGTTTTGTCTGTAACAATCTTTTGTTATCAGACTCAGATAAGGAAATAATGCAGACCTAAGCTATACATCATCAGGTCCGGTTGTAATGTTTCTCTGTATTATTTTAATATTTCTTTTATATGATTTAACGTTATACACAAAATATATGTTTCGTTGGGAATCCCTACAGGTAGTGAAGATCATTTGCTGACTGTAAGTTTTTACCTTTGTGGCCTGACTGATCATAATCTTCTACGAAATGTCATCTGCTTCCTGTTATCCCTTCTCTAACATACCAGATCTGAATTCATCACAGTTCACCGCCCTGTCTACCTAGCATTCATCTCTAACATACTAGATCTGAATTCATCACAGTTCACCGCCCTGTCTACCTAGCATTCATCTCTAACATACTAGATCTGAATTCATCACAGTTCATCGCTCTGTCTACCTAGCATTCATCTCTAACATACTAGATCTGAATTCATCACAGTTCACCGCCCTGTCTACCTAGCATTCATCTCTAACATACTAGATCTGAATTCATCACAGTTCATCGCTCTGTCTACCTAGCATTCATCTCTAACATACTAGATCTGAATTCATCACAGTTCACCGCCCTGTCTACCTAGCATTCATCTCTAACATACTAGATCTGAATTCATCACAGTTCACCGCCCTATCTACCTAGCATTCATCTCTTCAACTGTCGCGTGGAGGACGAAGGCTAGACAAGCAACCAACATTCTTCAGTTTCGAATAGAGCAGTTCTACAGCTATCCCGAATATTTTATCGTTCAAGAAAGTGATCAGGAAACATATTATCATTTTTCAACTAATTGAAAGTAAAAAAGAAAACATTATGACTGTGAACTTATTTTCTAATTGTGATGTATTAAATCTAGGCTAATCAGTGCTGCTATTCTGTGTAATAATACAATTTGAATGTAGTTTTCTCTTCACAATGGCTTTTCACAAGACATAATTCAACTTACCGGGGGTCTGTGGGTTTGTCTGTGGTGGTGGAGGTGGGGCATTGCTAGACGAGGGGGGATTTATATATGTAGCTGTGGGCTGTATGGATGTTGATGGAGGAACGGGTTGACCCCCTGGTACAGTGGCTGAAGATTGTATTGATGTAGTTCCAGGTCCAGGTGTAGCTGTAGTAGACCTGTCTGGTACCGACGAAAATGTAGTACTAGGTGATAAATCTGTTGTTGTTGCCATGGCACTCGCTGAAAAGACAGATAAAACATTTGTAACTTGGTACACTGGGATTCTGTTCTATGAATATTCACAATTTTCTTGCAAATGACCTTCGCAAGACCCCCGAAGAGGGAGACATGTTTCCTGACTGCTGTTGTAAAATATGACAGGTTTTTCTGACTTGTGTTGTAAAAACATGAACGTTTTCTGACTGCTGTTGTAAAATATAACAGGTTTTTTTTTCTGAAAGCTGTTGTAAAACATGACATGTTTTATGAAAGCTGTTGTAAAACTTGAGAATTTTCTGACTGCTGTTGTAAAATATAACAGGTTTTTTTTCTCTGAAAGCTGTTGTAAAACATGACATGTTTTCTGAAAGCTGTTGTAAAACTTGAGAATTTTCTGACTGCTGTTGTAAAACATGACAGTTTTTTCTGATTGATATTGCAGCTAATGACAGGTTTTCAAAAGGCAGTCTACTTGTTACAGTCTGTACGATAGAATATGATATAATTGTACAGTAGAATGTGATGTAATTGTACACTAGAATGTTATATAATTGTACACCAGACTCTTATATAATCAGTATAATGTCTGGGTACTTTACTATTCCCTGCTATAGGAATGATACGGTACCAAATTCAGCAGCTTGATTGACTGGGATTATATATGAACACACTGGACTGGTACTGTACTCTATGAACCACTTACCGTCCGCTTTGAACGGGATTGATTCGATAATACAATTTATACTTTCCATATTACAGGCTATAAACATTACCAACAGATATATTCTGAAAAGCAAATAAATAAAATTCATACAAGAAATTGAATGCTTAGTGAGTGAGTGTAAGAAAGAAATTATTCTTTGGTAACATAATATGTTCACATACTTAACAGTCATTTCCTTGATTCATTGGTAAAAGAAATGATAATAATAGGGAGATAACAGTAGAGAACAAAGAATGAACTCACCAAAAAGAACAGCATACACGGTCGCTGAAAAAGAAAGCAGCAGCCACATTTTAAGACATTTCGAAAAAAACAGACTTCTTTTAAGAGCATGTGACTGCAAAAGAATATCTATGGATATACATGTGTACTCGCATATATATATATATATATATATATATATATATATATATATATATATATATATATACAACGTATACACACAAACACACAAAAGTATATCATCATCATCATCATCATGTGTCGTGCCGACTGGCGTTGGCTATTATGCTTCTCCAGAGTACCCGATCCTTCATGCAGGCCATCAGTTCAGTTGGTGATCTCTCACACCATCCCGTCAGACTGTCCAGTATCATTTCTCTTGGTCTTCCTCTTGATCTTCTTCCTTCTATTTTTCCTGTTGTTATAATATTTTCAATGCCCCCTCTTCTCGTTGCATGTCCTATGAAAGTACATTGTCTCTCTCTTACCTTTTTGACAATATTTTTTGTCTCTGCAGCTCTTCTCATACATTCTTCATTAGTTATTTTTGCTGCCCAGGGGATTCGCAACATTCTTCTAATAAACCACATTTATGCTGCTTCCAATGATTTTTGTGCAGACTTGCCTATTGTCCATGATTCACTTCCATATAATAAGATAGGTTCAATATAGCATTTTAGGACTCGTTTTCTAACAAAAGTATATAGTTAGAACATACATATGTAGATGTATAAAGTGCCCGGGGCTCACTCTTCCTATAAAAATGGGTACCGGAGAAACCTGGGAAGGTAAAGCGGCCAGGCGTGACACTGACCACATCACGCTTTCATGTGCTGAAGGTCATGGAAAACACGGGCCCTAACACCGTATTCCCCAACATGCCCTAGAGGCATGGAACAGGAATTTTACCTTTATCTTTATATTTGTCTTATTTTCATTACTTGATACATATTCAATATTATATAAATGAAAACCTGCACACACATACATACATAAAAAAATAGATCACATGTCAATGAAAATGTGTATTGTCAGTAGGCATATATGTATATGTTAGTGTTTGTTTGTGCTTTTATATGTGCAGGTGTGTGTATGAGAGTGAGTGTGTATGTGAGATGGACTAATGAACTGAATAAAAGAAAATAAGTGCATATGTAAACAGACAGGCAGATGGATGGATGGATGGATGGATGGATGGATGGATGGATGGACGGATAGAGAGTTAGACAAAGACCTACAAACAGAGACATACAAACAGAGAGATAGATCGACAGAAAAACAGACAAGACAGACGGACGGCCGGACGGACGGATAGATAGATAGATAGATAGATAGATAGATAGATAGATAGATAGATAGATAGATAGATAGATAGATAGATAGATAGATAGATAGATAGATAGATAGATAGATAGATAGATAGATAGATAGATAGATAGATAGATAGATAGATAGATAGATTACTCACTGTAAAGAACTATGGCCATTGTGACAAGATATTTCCTGAAAAAAACAGTAATAAGCACTAAATAATATGTATAATAAACGTAAGTATTACTAGTGCAGCACGAAGGAAAGTTATGAGCAGAAATGAGGGACAGATGGCGAGGAAATCCTCAGTGAAAGAAATATAAGACATCTGTAAAAGATGGCTGAAAACGCCAGATGTTGAGAGAATTTATGGCTACCTCGAATGATGCAATTAATATTGCTTCCACGTTCAGTGTGCGTGTGTATGATGTGAATATAAAAATTAGTGAATGTAAAGAAATTAACTTTTGTCTTTTGTAATCAACGACAATAAAGTATATATAAATGCTGGTCTTTGATTCAGTCAGTCATTTGCAAGTCTCCTGTGGAACGTTGCCTCCCTGACAGCTCTCCTGTAGACCTCTCGGTTGTGAGCAAGATGCCCCGCTGCTGATGGATCCATTTGCAGATTATCAACGATGTCTTGTAGCCTTCTTCGACTTGTTCTTCCTCTCTTTTTTTCCAACTATGTACCAAGACAGTATTCTCTAATTTCTCATGACGTTAATATGTCCAAAGTATTTAATTTTCTCTGTTTAATCTTCGTACTAACCTACCTTCTTCAAGATTAAATTCTTAGTGTATGATTATATCGTCGACTTTATGCTTAAATGACGTCACACGTTTAGAGATTTACTTCCTTTAAAGATGAGGAATATTGAAAGTATCAGGACCAACAGAAAACTCTTTCGTTATTTATTTAACAATGATAACCGTGATTATAAGTAAGAATTACTTCTCTTTTGTGTAATAAAGAGTTCCATGCAGTTTCTCTCTGTGTGGCCATTTCATATATCATGTTCATAATAGATCAGATCAGAGAGTGCCATGCCAATAGCGTTAGCTGGTCAACTCTCTCCATCTCGCTCGATCACCATGTCTCGAATCAAGTCGATTGCTGTATTCCTGCCAAACCATGCAGTCAGACTATATGTCTGTCTTCTCCTTTCTCTCTGTCTTCTCCTTTCTCTCTGTCTTCTCCTTTCTCTCTGTCTTCTCCTTCCTCTCTGTCTTCTCCTTTCTCTCTGTCTTCTCCGTCCTCTCTGTCTTCTCCGTCTTCTCTGTCTTCTCCTTTCTCTCTGTCTTCTCCTTTCTCTCTGTCTTCTCCTTCCTCTCTGTCTTCTCCTTTCTCTCTGTCTTCTCCTTTCTCTCTGTCTTCTCCTTCCTCTCTGTCTTCTCCGTCCTCTCTGTCTTCTCCTTTCTCTCTGTCTTCTCCTTTCTCTCTGTCTTCTCCTTTCTCTCTGTCTTCTCCGTCCTCTCTGTCTTCTCCGTCCTCTCTGTCTTCTCCGTCCTCTCTGTCTTCTCCGTCCTCTCTGTCTTCTCCGTCCTCTCTGTCTTCTCCTTTCTCTCTGTCTTCTCCTTTCTCTCTGTCTTCTCCGTCCTCTCTGTCTTCTCCGTCCTCTCTGTCTTCTCCTTTCTCTCTGTCTTCTCCTTTCTCTCTGTCTTCTCCTTCCTCTCTGTCTTCTCCGTCCTCTCTGTCTTCTCCGTCCTCTCTGTCTTCTCCGTCCTCTCTGTCTTCCCCTTTCTCTCTGTCTTCTCCGTCTTCTCTGTCTTCTCCTTCTCTCTGTCTTCTCCTTTCTCTCTGTCTTCTCCGTCCTCTCTGTCTTCTCCGTCCTCTCTGTCTTCTCCTTTCTCTCTGTCTTCTCCTTTCTCTCTGTCTTCTCCTTCCTCTCTGTCTTCTCCGTCCTCTCTGTCTTCTCCGTCCTCTCTGTCTTCTCCGTCCTCTCTGTCTTCCCCTTTCTCTCTGTCTTCTCCGTCTTCTCTGTCTTCTCCGTCCTCTCTGTCTTCTCCTTCCTCTCTGTCTTCTCCGTCTTCTCTGTCTTCTCCGTCTTCTCTGTCTTCTCCTTTCTATCTGTCTTCTCCTTCCTCTCTGTCTTCTCCGTCTTCTCTGTCTTCTCCGTCTTCTCTGTCTTCTCCTTTCTCTCTGTCTTCTCCTTCCTCTCTGTCTTCTCCGTCCTCTCTGTCTTCTCCGTCCTCTCTGTCTTCTCCTTTCTCTCAGTCTTCTCCTTCCTCTCTGTCTTCTCCGTCTTCTCTGTCTTCTCCTATTTCTGTTTCCAGTCATGCTCAGTTTTTGTTTGAGACCTTCATGTCCTTTTCTTATGTACAACACTAGTCTGAGATACTCCTTCACCTTCTGCTCATTAAACATAGATTGTCCTTTTTTATGTCAACGCTAGTCTGAGATATTCCTTGACCTTTTGCTCATTAATGCATCAGCAGCAGGCCATCTTGCTCACAACCGGGAGGCCTACATGAGTGCTGTTTGGGAGGCAAAGTTCCCACACAAGGGACATACAAACAAATGAATGCAATGAATGAATTTGCTCATTAAACATAGATTGTCCTTTTTTATGTACAACACTAGTCTGAGCTATTCATTGACCCGCTGCTCATGACAGCATATACATTTTGCAAAATATGGTTAACTATGTTGATTTATATCATGAAAGTATCATTTGTAAACTTTGCATTCGTTGTAAAACGTGTGATGATACGTAAGAACTGTAAGAAGAGACACCTTTCCCTAGAGTCTCCACCATATCCTCATGGATCTCCTTCGATGATTAGCCCTTGATGTAGAGGTAGCTAATGACTGCTCGATGAGAAATGTTATCCATTTTCTCAATTTCAGCCACCCTTTACCACTTCAATAACCTTTAAAATAAAATTGGTTGCAGTTGATTTCTTGAAACTTGGTGTTTAATTTTACATTAACCAGATCTATAAATGCACCTAATATCAACTGTGTTTAAGTATTTGTACCTTAGACTGAGCATTTATCAATCACCCCTCTTATATGTAACTGATATTGATCAAAAACCTTAATTACTCAAATAATGTTACTGATGCAAATCAATTATTGATGTTCTTATATCTCTGTGATGTGTAAACAAATTCTGAAACATAAACATTCTTAAAGTGTATGAAATATGTTTAATAAACACCTATGATATTAAAGTATGTAATATACAAAAAGCCCACTCAAATATGTAGAACTATGAGGAATTTACTGAATAGGCAGTCATAATGATTATAACACATATCAGATGACACTGAAGGTGATACATATGATAACAATTATCAGATGATGCTAAAGGAGATGAATATGAGAACACTCATAAGATGATACTAATTGTCATGATTATGATAATTATAATTTTTCTTTCAATTTTACGCTGTTTAGACAAAAATGTATTGACAAAACTGAGCACATAATATTCTCTGGTACGCAGATATAACCGATTCATTATAAATATTACTATAAATATTTGATCTTTTACTACAAACAACAAAACATATTGACCATTGTTATGTCTTCCATGCTGACATACACATATGAAAATACAAGTACCTTTCTTTACGGAAAACACAACAAAGTGGCAGAATTTGGTCTCAGTGAACAACCGTCGTTTACACTTAACTCTTATAGTCACGAACGAGATATTCTCATTGGTTAGTGAAATCACGTGATATTATCCAAAATTAATGTCGCAGAAAAGCATTTGGTGGGGGGGGGTGAGGGGGGGGGGTGATGTATTTAAAACGTAAAATACCTAAAGAAAGAAGTACTTGGATTGGTATCTGCTTTCAATTTACTAAGTGATCTTAAAATTTGACCTGATCTTAAAATTCCAGGATATGCGTATTACAATGCATGTACGTCAACGTGTCTGTCTTTGTGTTTGAAGAACGGGGTGAGAGTGTATATTGCGCATAATAGAGAAGTTTTTAAATCGTGTAATTTATGTGTACAATCAAAGTGACATTTAACGAGTACCAGACATACTGAAAAATTTTGCCTAATTTAAAAAGCGAGAAAATGCCCCTCCCCCAGATAAGGCTCTGTTGCTTTGGTTTCTGTCTTGTGTACACTTGAAAGTTTTATTCTGACGTCTGAAGGCAGATATCAGATTTTTGTTCCTTAGGCTAGTTTCAGGATTTTCTGTTCCGTCTCTTCTGTTGTAAGATTACAGCAGTTTCTATAGTAACCAGTGTCAACGGGTGATAACTCGTACTTGTATGTGACTGTAGCACCTTTGAGAAGTCTAGTTCTCCGCTTTTATGTGAGTATTTAAGAGGATCTTTGCGGACCCACTGATCTAGGACAAACACGAGTGGGGTCTTAGTTATCAGGCCATGATCAGTACAGAAATATGAGACCCATCAGGCGGCAAAGGATAATCTAACCACAGAGCTGATTCCTTTGGGTCTCATTATGTTCCTATACTTTCTACTCATGGTGTTCATGATAAAAGGCTGATGTGTTAGCACTGGATACTGGATAAGACCCTGCTCTACTGAAGAGCTGCTTCATTACACTCGTGGATTGTCCTTAAGTGTTCTGCGTACAACATCAGGATGTCCTTTTAGTGGTTTTTGCTGATATGATTGCAATACTGTGTTGGTTATACATTGCTCTTGTTCTGGCGTACAGCATAAATGTCCTTCCACTTCGTCTAGTCACATGTAAAGCTGTAAGGCGTGTTCGGTGTGAACTTTCTAGGAAGTTTTTTTTATTGAACTGAGTCTTAGATTTCCTGTTTGAAAGATTGATGTATGTCTTGTCTGTCCAGTTTTTTTGTTGTTTTTTTTTTTTGGAAAGATAGATGTATATCTTGTCTGTCCAATTTGCTGCTTGAAAGAATGATGCATGTGTTATTTGTCCAATTTGCTATTTGAAATATTGATATATGTCTTATTTGTCCAATTTGTTGTTTGAAAGGTTTGAATATGTTCGGTTTGTCCAATTTGATGTTTGTTTTTGGGTTAGTTACTCTATGAATGTTTCCATGTGGGTTAGTTACTCTATGAATATTTCCACGTGGGTTAGTTACTCTATAAATGTTTCCATGTGGGTTAGTTACTCTATGAATGTTTCCATGTGAGTTAGTTACTCTATGAATGTTTTCATGTGGGTTAATTACTCTATATGAACGTTTCCATGTGAGTTAGTTACTCTATGAATGTTTCCATGTGAGTTAGTTACTCTGTGAATGTTTTCATGTGGGTTAATTACTCTATGAATGTTTCCATATGAGTTAGTTACTCTATGAATTTTTCCATTTTAGTTAGTTACTCTAAGAATGTTTCCATGTGAGTTAGTTACTCTAAGAATGTTTCCATTTGAGTTAGTTACTCTATGAATGTTTCCATGTGAGTAAGTTACGTTACGAAATTTTTCCATTTGAGTTAGTTACTCTATGAATGTTTCCATGTGAGTTAGTTACTCTGTGAATGTTTTCATGTGGGTTAATTACTCTATGAATGTTTCCATATGAGTTAGTTACTCTATGAATTTTTCCATTTGAGTTAGTTACTCTAAGAATGTTTCCATGTGAGTTAGTTACTCTATGAATGTTTCCATTTGAGTTAGTTACTCTATGAATGTTTCCATGTGAGTAAGTTACGTTACGAATTTTTTCCATTTGAGTTAGTTACTCTATGAATGTTTCCATGTGAGTTAGTTACTCTGTGAATGTTTTCATGTGGGTTAATTACTCTATGAATGTTTCCATATGAGTTAGTTATTCTATGAATTTTTCCATTTGAGTTAGTTACTCTAAGAATGTTTCCATGTGAGTTAGTTACTCTAAGAATGTTTCCATTTGAGTTAGTTACTCTATGAATGTTTCCATGTGAGTAAGTTACGTTACGAAATTTTTCCATTTGAGTTAGTTACTCTATGAATGTTTCCATGTGAGTTAGTTACTCTGTGAATGTTTTCATGTGGGTTAATTACTCTATGAATGTTTCCATATGAGTTAGTTACTCTATGAATTTTTCCATTTGAGTTAGTTACTCTAAGAATGTTTCCATGTGAGTTAGTTACTCTATGAATGTTTCCATTTGAGTTAGTTACTCTATGAATGTTTCCATGTGAGTAAGTTACGTTACGAATTTTTTCCATTTGAGTTAGTTACTCTATGAATTTTTCCATTTGAGTTAGTTACTCTATGAATGTTTCCATTTGAGTTAGTTACTCTGTGAATGTTTTCATGTGGGTGAGTTAGTCTATGAATGCTTCCACGTGGGTGAGTTACTCTGCGAGTATATCCCTCAGTACCTGGTTCTCTTTAAGCCAGCCCTGGACTCGGCCAAGAAGAAGAAACTTAAGCCCACTCCAGGTCTTCCTGCGTGTGTCGGAATCCAATACCTTCCTACTCCAAACATATCAAATATTGTAGGATTAAACCTGGAAAAAAATCGTAGACAAAGCACTTTAGTGAGACGTGAGAGAAAGAAAAATCACAAGAGAATTACCTGGGATTCGAACACGGACTCCGGTAGGACGAGCAGCCGTCTAGCCACGAGAGAACAGCGTACTATCGACTTAGCCAACTAGCACCCAAAAAAAGGTGTTTTGTTGACATAGTCTTTAGTAACTGGTCAGCAGACATGAGAGATCGTGACACCTGGAAAGAAACGAGGTCGTGACACACAGAAATTCCGTAGCTTAAATTCATTCTCTCTAGCAGGTACCAACTAGACAAACATACACACGGTCTCCTGCCATGTCTGGTGCAAACTTGAACAACAATAACAAACGAACGAATACTTATTACATGAAGTTAGTTTCAGGTATAGTTTTAAGGAACAATTTTTTATAAATAGGAAACTACGAGGTTTTGGTAAGGTAAAGTAAGATAACGAATATTGTAGGTTTAATCCTACAATATTTGTTATCTTACTTTACCATACCAAAACCTCGTAGTTTCCTATTTATAAAAAATTACTCCAAACATATGGGCTCTTAGCATCACCATGGCACAAACATGGACTACCAGGATACAGAGTCAACAAGATATTTGTGTCAGCATTTAAGGGTGTGAGGTGAGTCATCGAGACTATGTAAAGGTGTGAGGAGGGTCATTAAGACTATGTAAGTGTGTGAGGAGGTTCATCAAGACTATGTAAGTGTGTGAGGAGGGTCATTAAGACTATGTAAGTGTGTGAGGAGGTTCATCAAGACTATGTAAGTGTGTGAGGAGAGTCATTAAGACTATGTAAGTGTGTAAGGAGGTTCATTAAGACTATGTAAGTGTGTGAGGAGGATCATTAAGACTATGTAAATGTGTGAGGAGGTTCATTAAGACTATGTAAGTGTGTGAGGAGGGTCATTAAGACTATGTAAGTGTGTGAGGAGGGTCCACGAGACTATGTACGGGTGTGAGGAGGGTCATTAAGACTATGTAAATGTGTGAGGAGGTTCATCAAGACTATGTAAGTGTGTGAGGAGGGTCCACGAGACTATGTACGGGTGTGAGGAGGGTCATTAAGACTATGTAAATGTGTGAGGAGGTTCATCAAGACTATGTAAGGGTGTGAGAAGGGTCCGAGAGACTATGTAAGTGTGTGAGGAGGGTCATCAAGACTATGTAAATGTGTGAGGAGTGTAATCAAGACTGTGTAAGGGTGTGAGGAGGGTCATCGAGACTATGTAAGGGTGTGAAATGGGTCATCAAGACTATGTAAGGGTGTGAGGAGGGTCCGCAAGTCTATGAAGGGCGTTAGGAGGGTCCGGAAGACTATGTAAGGGTGTGAAATGGTTTCATGAAGACTATGTAAGGGTGTGAGGA
This sequence comes from Achatina immaculata, assembly GCA_009760885.1. NCBI lineage: Eukaryota > Metazoa > Mollusca > Gastropoda > Stylommatophora > Achatinidae > Lissachatina > Lissachatina immaculata. The sequence goes on from CM019713.1 coordinate 31,656,712, forward strand.
GCATCATCAAGACTATGTAAGGGTGTGAGGAAGGTCATCAAGACTATGTAAGTGTGTGAGGTGGGTCATCAAGTCTATGTAAGTGTGTGAGGTGGGTCATCAAGAATATGTAAATGTGTGAGGAGGGTCATTAAGACTATGTAAGGGTGTGAGGTGGGTCATCAAGAATATGTAAGTGTGTGAGGAGGGTCATTAAGACTATGTAAGGGTGTGAGGTGGGTCATCAAGACTATGTAAGGGTGTGAGGAGGGTCATCAATATTATGTAAGGGTGTGAGGTGGATCCGCGAGACTATGTAAGAGTGTGAGGAGGGTGCGCGAGACTATGTAAGGGTGTGAGGAGGGTGCGCGAGACTAAGTAAGGATGTGAGGGGGGTGCGCGAGACTAAGTAAGGGAGTGAGGAGGTTGCGCGAGACTAAGTAAGGGTGTGAGGAGGGTGCGCGAGACTAAGTGAGGGTGTGAGGGGGGTGCGCGAGACTATGTAAGGGTGTGAGGAGGGTGCGCGAGACTAAGTAAGGGTGTTAGGAGGGTGCGCGAGACTATGTAAGGGCGTGAGGAGGGTGCGCGAGACTATGTAAGGGTGTGAGGAGGGTGCGCGAGACTAAGTAAGGGTGTGAGGGGGGTGCGCGAGACTAAGTAAGGGTGTGAGGGGGGTGCGCGAGACTAAGTAAGGGTGTGAGGAGGGGGCGCGAGACTACATAAGTGTGTGAAGAGGGTCTATGAGACTATGTAAGGGTGTGAGGAGTGTCTGCGAGACTACATAAGTGTGTAAGAAGAGTCCTTTATTACAACGGAATGATGATGATGATGGTGATGATGATGATGATGATGATGATGATGATACTACAGACTATTATTATTGTTGACAACAGAGCTGTGAATCCGGTTATCTATGATGAGAATATTGTAGATGATGCTGAAAATTCCCCGACGATGTTATTTCTATCTTTTTGTTGATCTTTTTGCTGCCGCCGACGAAGATGATGATAGTAGTGGTATCAGAACGCAGATAGAATAACTGACGAGATAGAAGAAGATCGGTCAATTGACAAGAGCTGTACAAGATTCTCTATAACATCGTGGAAGAGAGCTGTACAAGATTGTTTATGACATTCTGAAAGAGAACTGTATAAGATTGTTTATGACATGGTGGAAGGGAGCTATACAAGATTGTCTATGACATTATTAACACATATGTACAAGATTTCTATGACAATGTGGAACAAATCTTTACAAGATTGTCTATGACATTGTGGAAGAGAGCTGTACAAGATTGTCTATGACAATGTGGAACAAAGCTTTACAAGATTGTCTATGACATTGTGGAACAGAGCTATACAAGATTGTCTATGACATTATTAAACACAGTTGCACAAGTGTCTATGATATTGTGGAAGGGAGCTGTACAAGAGTGTCTATGACATTATACAGCAGAGCTGTACAAGATTTTCTATGACACTGTGGAAGAGAGCTCTACAAGATTGTCTATAACATTGCAGAAGAATGCTATACAATATCATCTATGATATTGTGGAAGAGAGCTATACAAGATTGTCTATGACATTCTGGAACACAGCTATACAAGATTTCTATGACGTTGTGGAACATAGGGTTACAAGATTGTTTACGACATTGTGGAAAAGAATTTTACAAGATTGTATATGACATTATTAAACTCATTTGTACAAGAATGTCTATGACACTGTGGAACAGTGCTGTACATGACTTTCTATGATATTATTGAGCAGAACTGTACACGACTGAGTGTGACAATGTGAAGCAGAGATGTACAAGTTTGTCTATGACACGATTAAACACAGCTGTACAGGATTATCTATGATAGTATGGAACACAGCTGTACAAGATTGCTATGACAGTATAGAACAAAGATGCACATGATTTTCTATGATATTGTGAGACAGAGCTGTATAAGATTGTCTATAACACCGTGAAACAGATCTGTACAAAATTGCCTATGGCACTGTGGAGCAGACCTGTATAAGATTGTCTATGCCATTGTGGAATAGAGCTGTAAAAGATTGTCTATGACATTGTGCAACAGAGGTGTTAAAGATTGTCTATGACATTATAGAACAGAGCTGTGTAATATTTTCTATGGCATTGTGGAAGATAGCTGTACAAAATTGTCTATGACATTATGGAAGAGATCTGTACAAGATTGTCTATGATATTGCGGAAGACAGCTGCACAAGATTGTCTAGGACATTGTGAAGAGACTTGTACAAGATCGTTTGTGACATTATGGAAGAGACCTGTACAAGAATGTCTATGACATTGCGGAAGAGGCCTATACAAGATGTCTCTGACGTTGCGGAACAGAGTTGTACAAGATTGTCTATGACGGTGTGGAACAAAGCTCTACACGAATTTCTATGATATTGTGGACCAGAACTGTACACGATTGAGTGTGACAATGTGGAGCAGAGCTGTACAAAATTGTCTGCGACATTATTAAACACAGCTGACAAAATTATCTATGACATTATGGAATACAGCTGTACAAGATTATCTAGGAAATTATGGAACAGATCTGTACACAATTTTATATGACATTGTGGAACAGAGCTGTACACGATTTTCTATGACATTGTGAAACAGCTGTATAAGATTGTCCATAACTCAGTGAAACAGATCTGTACAAAATTGTCTATGACACTGTGGAGCAGACCTGTACATATAATTGGGTCTATTCGGAGGAGGAGCTTCCGGTGTGACGTGCAAGATGGCGGACGCTTTCTTCTAACGCTCTCGCCGGCATGCAGAAATCAGCGGAATTCCGCTTGATCTGTTACATATCATGTACCGGGAGTTGGGCATAAGGCTAACAGTCTTATCCTGGGACCTATCTAGAGGCGACTCCAGATGGGAAAAAAGATATCGTTACGGAAACTCGCAGAGAAAGCAACCGAGCATCAGTGATGCCAACTCCGAGAAGCTCATTCGTCGCCGCCAAACACGTGACAAAGATTGGATTCTGGAATGTAAGAATGATGGCAGCACCAACAAAAACTACTCAGGTCATCAAAGAAATGGAGAGATACCATCTAGACATACTGGGCATCAGTGAAATGCGATGGCCAGAAGCAGGTAAAAGATCGGCGGAAAACGGTAAGTTAATAATACATTCAGGCAGAAACGACGGTAAATATCGAGATGGGGTAAATATTATTATGTCAAATGTAGCAGCAACGAGCCTTTTAGAATTGGAACCAGTGAACAGTCGTATAATAAGAGCAAGATATAACCTACGACACGGAAGAATGACAACAATACAGTGTTATGCACCCATAAACGATGCAGATGATGTGGTGAAAGACGATTTCTATCACCAGATGCAACAAATCATCAACAAAGACCCTAAACACGACATCATAATTGCTATGGGGATCTTCAACGCTAAGGTAGGGAAAGATAACACCGACGTTGAAAAAGTAATAATGAAAGAAGGAAATGACATGGTTAATCAGAACGGAGAAAGATTCATTGAAATGTGTCTAACAGAGGGCATGATCATTGGAGGCACAATATTTCCACACAGTGAGATACATAAAACAACGTGGATATCTCCAGATGATAGAATTAGAAAGCAGAAAGATCATTTTTGTATTAGAAAGCAATACAGAACATCTCTCATGGATGTAAGGGCTTATAGGGGTGCAGATGTCAACAGTGATCAAAACCTGTGCATAGGGAAAATTAAAACTGAAAAGAAAACACAAGAAATCAATACACAGAAAGATAAACAGCCACAGCCTACAAGAAGAGAATATTAACAGTAATTTCAATCAGGAACTTGCCAATCATTCCAAAACACTCAGTGAAGTAGAGGAGATAGGTGTATATGAATTATGGAATTCTTACAGCACAGCCATAATAACAGCAGCAAAAGCAAGCACTCATTCATTCATTTATTCATTTGCATGTCCCTTGCGGAACTTTGCCTGGCAAACAGCACTCCTGTAGGCCTCTCCGTTGTGAGCAAGATGGCCTGACGCTGATGCATCCATTTGCAGTTCCTCAACGATGTCTTGCAGCCATCTTCGCCTTGGTCTTCCTCTCTTTCTTTTTCAAAGTATGTACCCTTCCAAGATGGTCTTCTCTAGATTATCATGACGTTTAATGTGTCCAAAATATTTTAGTTTTCCCTATTTAATCCTCTTTAATAGCCAGCCTTCTTCAATATTAAGCTCTTGTAGTATAGATATATTTGTTCATTTTTGTGTCGAAGATATTTGAAGAACTCTTCTGTAGCATTTACATTCAAAGGCATTTATGTGTTTCTCAGCTGTTTTGTTAAGTGTCCAGGTCTCACAGGCATATGTTGCGATGGGAAAGATGCATGCCTTTAAAAATCTTATTTTTGCGGTTCTGTCTGTTCCTCTCCGCAGTTCTTTAGTTGTTTTACTTTCTGAAGAGCGATCGACGTCCTGCTTTTAATTTCCATCATTGTATCTCCATTATTAGTTAGTAGTGTTCAAATATATTCAGAACTCTCCACCTCTTTCAGTTTTTCCCTCATTGATACATATTTCAGCTGCCTTCTTTGTTTTGTCAGTTGTCCACAATTTAGTTTTCTTTGCATTAAGATAGAGGTTTTGCTCTTTGCTGTTCTTACGGACTGACATAATTAGTTTTTCCATCCCTTTCTGCGTTGTAGACAGTAATACTGTGTCATCAGCATATCTAATCTCTGGTATTTCATAAACTCGAATTGCAAAAGCAAGCACTGGACTTAAAAAACCATATAGAAAAGCATGGATATCAGAAAACACATGGAAGCACATACATGAAAGACGAGCAGTCAAATTAGATATGTCGAATGTAAAGACAGATCTTGAAAAGATCTGGCAAAAGCAATATACAAAGAAATAGACAGGAAAGTAAAAAGTTCAGCTAGAAGGGATAAAAGAAAATACATAGACAATAAGGCGAAAGAGGCAGAGAAAGCAGCAAAAACAGGAAACAGCAAAACTTTATATAGCATACAAAAGAGACTAACATGTTCTATTACATCTAAAAAAAAAGACTAATCCTTAACAAAGCTGGAACCCTATTGACATCAAGTAAAGACCAAAAGCAAAGATGGGCTGAACACTTCCAAGAAATACTTAATCGACCACGCCCAAAAGAACTGTTTAACATTGAAACCCACTTACCAGCCCCACAACTAAATGTCAACCTAGATGAAATTAAATTGCTTGAAATTGAAACAGCAGTGAGTTTAATGGCTAAAAAAAAACCTACAGGTGAAGATGAAATAACACCCGAAATGTTAAAATCTATCAATAGTGACAACATGAGACAACTACAGAGAATGTTTAACAAGATTTGGAAAGACGAAAAGGTCCCTTATAAATAGAGAAAAGGAATCATTGTTAAAATACCAAAAATGGCAACTTTAGTGACCGTAACAATTGGAGAGGAGTAACATTAGTATCAGTTGTGTCAAAAATATTTAGCAAGGTCATTTTGAATAAACTTAAAGATATAGTGGATACCGCAATGAGAGAAGAACAAGCAGGATTTCGAAAAGGGAGAAGCTGTCTCGACTAGATATTTACTCTAAGAATAATACTTGAAGAACATATTGAAAAGCAGAAACCACTAATCCTGAACTTCATAGACTTTTAAAAAGGCATTTGATAGCATACACAGAGATTCATTATGGAGAATTTTAAGTCTACATGGAATACCATCTAAAATTGTCAACATCATTAAGGACTTGTACAATAGGTATGTTCGTGCAGTCAAGACAGAAGAAGGGATGAGTGAATGGTTCCAGACTGAAACAGGTGTGAAACAAGGATGTATACTGTCTCCTTCGCTTTTTTGGAATTACAATAGACTTCACAATGAACAAATACTGCACAGGTAACACAGGTATTGACCGGGTACATGGAACCCAACTAGAAGATGTTGATTCTGCTGATGATATAACTCTTATCAGTAACAATGTAAATTACATGCAAGAAAAAACAGATATCCTGTCCTCACTGGCTAGCAAAATAGGACTTGAAATTAACAAGGACAAAACAAAAAATAATGAAAATTTCCATTAATCAAAATGGAAAAATACACGTAGAAAGGGCAGATATTGAAGAAGTCAATCAATTTGCATACCTGGGCAGAAACATAGAACAGCATGGTGACACCAGAAAGGAAGTTATAGTTGGAATTGCAAAAGTAGCATCGATCTTCAAGAATCTTGAGAACATATGGAATTCAAAAGTTATAAGCACAAAAACCAAGTTAAGACTATTCAATTCGAATGTAATATCCACCCTCATTTATGCATGTGAAAGCTGGAAAACAACTAATGAAATAGACAAGAAATTAAACTCTTTTGAAAACAAATGCATAAGGAAAATACTCGGCGTCAAGTGGAACGAATTCAAGAACAACGCAGAGATAAGACAGATGACTGAACAACAACCAGTCTCATGGGTGATCGGGAAAAGGAGATGGACATATATTGGTCACTTGATGAGAAGAAATGATTAGAGAATCCTAAAGCAAGCTATCAAGTGGAACACAACAAGCCAAAGAAAAAGAGGCAGACCGCGTGAAACTCTGAAGAGGACATTGTTAAGAGAGGCCAAATTAACAGGCATAAAATCCCTCAATGAGGTTGAAAGACTCGCCGAAGACAGGAAAAATTGGCAAACTATTTTGCGAGCCCTATGTGACATTTAACGGCACGGGAAGGATATAAGATATAAGAACTCAAAATGGTCTTGGCCGTGACTGGGCTTGTTTTGCAAGAGGGTCCAGAAAACTTCCGAAGCACTTTTCGTGGATGAAAACAGAAGATTTAGTAGTGTACTGACCGGGGGGGGGGGGGGGGGGGAGGGGGTGAGAAGGACGTAGATAAGTGGATGTGAGGTTAGCTCGTTTAAGTGTAAAACAATCAGAGGCAGCATGGCAATATTTCAGCCATATGCCTTTATCAAGGTCAGCGAAAATAACTAAACAACAACTGAACATAAAAGTAGCATTTCTCTGGTTGAGATCCTCTTGAGTATGACATTAAATATGTAATGAGGTTAAACTGAGTCAGGTAAGAATCAATAATGTGAGCGCGGGAGAGAGAGAGAGAGAGAGAGAGAGAGAGAGAGAGAGAGAGAGAAAGGAAAGTTTTGCATGGGTTTACAAAGTTCCTCTTGGAAACTTAGCCCAGGACCTGTATTATACGGTTAACTGTAGACTACATAACAGCAATCACAGGACCTGTATTATACGGTTAATTGTGGATTACATAACAACAATCACGGGACCTATGTTATATGGTTAACTGTGGATTACATAACAACAATCACGGGACCTATGTTATATGGTTAACTGTGGATTACATAACAACAATCACAGGACCTGTATTATACGGTTAACTGTGGATTACATAACAGCAATCACAGGACATATATTATATGGTTAACTGTGGATTACATAACAGCAACCACAGGACCTGTATTATACGTTTAACTGTGGATTACATAACAACAATCATAGGACCTGTATTATACGGTTAACTGTGGATAACATAACAGCAACCACAGTACCTATATTATATGGTTAACTGTGGACTACATAACAGCAATCACAGGACCTGTATTATATGGTTAACTGTGGACTACATAACAGCAATGAATGATACAGTAAATGAAGAATTCAAAAAATGTGTCAGTGTTTGTTTGGAAGAAAAACAAAATGATCACTGGTGGCTTTCAAAGTACTTCTGCAAAAAAGCTGCTCATCGCCTCCAAAGAACTTTTGCAGAGAAGTTGTTCATTAGCTCCAAAGAACTTTAGCAGAAAAGTTGCTCATCGCCTCTAAATAACTCTTCCAGAAAATTTGCTCATCGCTTATAAAGAAATTTTGCAAAAAAGTTGCTCATTGATTCCAAAGAGCTTGTGCAGAAATTTGCTCATTATCTCCACATAACTTTTCCAGAAATGTTGCTCATCCACTCTAAAGAACTTTTACAGAAAATTTGCTCATCGTCACTAAGATCTTTAGCAGAAATGTTGCTCATCCACTCTAAAGAACTTTTACAGAAAATTTGCTCATCGTCTTCACAGAAGGTTTGCAGAAAATGTGCTTTTCGTCTCCGAGGAATTACTGCAGAAATTTGTTTATTGCCTCTAAACAACTTTTGCAGAAAAGTTGCTCATCGCTTCCAAAGAACTTTTGCAGAAAAGTTGCTCATCGCTTCCAAAGAACTTTTGCAGAAAGGTTGCTCATCGCTTCCAAAGAACTTTTGCAGAAAAGTTGCTCATCGCTTCTAAAGAACTTTTGCAGAAAAGTTGCTCATCGCTTCCAAAGAACTTTTGCAGAAAAGTTGCTCATCGCCTCCAAATAAAGAAATACTAAAGATTATAACAATTGATAGACCACTATGGGAAGAAAATCATTAAGAGAAGAAAACCATTAGGGGAGAAAAACACTAGGGAAGAAAATCATTAGGGGAAGAAACCTGTTAGAGATTTTTACAGTAATCGAAAAGTTTCAAGAACTCTTGGACATAAATGTTTAGTACCTGTACAACTCTAAAAACTACATCAGACGCTGCAGTTAATAATAACAACAAATTAACCTCACAAATAAGACGATTACTGTAGAAGCTTATTAATAAACTTTATTCGTTTCAGCAGAAAGTGGTTGTGATAATGATTCTGATGGTGACAATAGATCACTAACTTTTGCAAAAAAAAATATAAATGAACCCAAGTGGGGAAGAGAAGTAAGGGTAGACCAAAGGAGACATGGAGAAGAACAATAGAGAGGATAATGAGCAATAGAAGGCTCACCTGGGCAAGAGCAGAAAAAAAAGGCAAAGGACAGGCGCTTGTGGAAAACGCTTGCTGAAGCCTCATGTGACTTGGGCATTTACGGTTCAGAGAGAGAGAGAGAGAGAGAGAGAGAGAGAGAGAGAGAGAGAGAAAGAGAGAGGTTGATTGATTGATCTTTACTTCAAAAGGGTTAAGAATTGGGCACGCAGGCCCGTCCTACATTCTGCCCTTTATCATACATCTTTCACTCTATTCCAGACATTCTACAAATATGCTGTTCATATAACAAACATAACTAACATTGAAGCTGAGAGACATAAAATAAAATATAACATTTACGTTTCGCTCTTAAACATTCACTCAGTACAGAAGTAACTACATACATTATAAATGACTATCTACTAAACACAATTTTCAGGACTATTCAGAAAACAATTAATTGTATTCGGTGTCTGTAAGAGCAGTTTAAGATAACTTTTAAGTTTTATAATTCATGAAGGCATGTAGTCGACATCAAATAGATATTGGGAAAGCTTGTAGTTGTAGGAAGGAGTATAATTTATATTTTTATATAGGATGGGAGAGTATTCCACAGATGAGCAGCAGAATAACTAAAGCTTTTCTTGTAAAGATCAAGTCTAGGTTTTGGAAGATATATGTTGTTCAAGCAATGGCTGCACTTTTGGGCTAAATTTAAACAGGTTCCATAGATAAGGCGGGGCATGCCGTGAAAGAATTTGATGTACTAACTTGGCTTTGTTGAAGAGGAACCTGTTCTTAAGAAGTAGTATTTTGATACGTTTGTGATGATTAGTTGTTTGTGCTTGATCTTTGTCACTAATAAGTTTTACTGCTCGCTTTTGGAGTGAGCAAAGCCTCTTTGTATTTGATACTGAGCAAACACCCCAAACTGTTGAGCAATAGTCTAAATGTGTTTGTATATGAGATATGTAGTATGTCTTCCTAGTGTCTTGATAGATGAAATGCTTAATTGTAGCTAAGTTGTATACTTTTTGTGCGATGAGTTTTGTTAGACATTGTACATGAGAGTTCCAGGTCAGATGTTGGTCAATAATAAGACCTAGTGTTGTGTGCTCGCTAACGTTTTCTATCTGTGATGTTTCTGTACAGAGCCGAAGTGTTAGTTTTGTTGCATTTTGTAGTGTCTGTCTTGTTGTTATGAGCATTGATTTTGTTTTATCGGTATTTATAATCATGCCATTATTTTTGCTCCATCTAATTCAATTGTATAACTCCACCTGAAGAGTTGATTCTACATTAACACAATCGTAGTCACTGGTGTAGACTGTGCAATCATCGGCAAAAAGGTCACAAGAAGAGTGTTTAAGATGAAGTGGAAGATCATTGATATAGATAGCAAAGAGCAACGGGCCTAGAATAGAACCTTGCGGAACACCAGTGTCAACTGTAGCAGAATTTGATAGAGAATTGTTGAAGAATACTACCTGTTGTCTGTCTCAAAGAAACGATGCAATTACTTTTTTAGGTCAGGGTGCAGTCTATAAGTCTTTATTTTTCTCACAAGAATATCGTGGTCAGTCATATCAAATGCCTTTTTAAAGTCGACAAAGTTGGCACCACATAATCTGTCGTCTTTTATGTTTACTAACCAGTTTTCTGTCATTTTGGTAAGAGCTGTGTGGCAGGAGTGATTGGGTCAAAGCCTGACTGACTGTCTATGAGTAAATTGTTCTCTTGTATGTGTCGTAGAGTTATTTTGTGTATGTGTTTTCCGAGTGGTTTTTATAATGACGATAATATGGATTTTGATCTATAGTTGGTAAGAATGTTGCACGAGCCAGATTTAAAGCGAGGATACACCTCAACAGATTTAAAAGCCTCAAGGAAATAACATTTTGCAACGCATTGACTGTAAATGTATGTTACTGTATGTGAAATGACAGGTGTAGCATAACGTAAGATATTATTACCAGTATCATCAAGCCCAGCTGTATTGTTGTTTTTTAAGGTTAAGAGATAACTGTGAATTTCACTGACTGTTAAGAATGGAATGTGTAATTGTTTAAAATCAGTGCATCTGCTGTCCAGGAATGTTTGTAGTTCATGTAAGTCGCATACAGCAGCTGATACTGATGATTTAAGAACGTTGATTTCTTCTCTGAAATGTGTACTGATATGTGCGCTAGTGTATGCACGATTGATGGTTTGAGAATTAAATTCTTTTCTTTTATTTGATAGGGTATTTATGGCTTTCCAAATTGGTTTACTGTCTGATTTATTCTGTATTAAATTCCTGAAGTAATTTTTTTTCCTCTTGTCTTATTAAGTATTAAACTTTGTTTCTGAGTAAACGGTAGGTCATAAAGTCCTTGATTTTGTCGCCCGGTCACGTTCTCTCATGGATTGTAGTATTTCAGGTGTTATCCAAGGTGACTTCGTCTGGTGTTTTACTCTCACCTTTTTCATTAGGACATGTTTGTCTAATATATCTCTGAAGATCATTAGCCAATATTCTATTGCCTCATCAGGGTCAGTTAGTTGGTACACATGTGTAAGTGAAGATTCTTGCAAATCATTAAGGAATAATTCTAGGTTAAATTTTCTGACGCTTCTAAATGTCATACTGGTGTGATTGTGTTTAGGAAGTTTATACCCCTTTCTTGTCCACGTACAGCAGACGGGGTAATGATCACTTAACGAAGTATGAAGGATGTTACATTCAATGATGTTTTCTGGTTGGGCTACATATATATGATCTAATAATGTGGATGATACTTCTGTTACTCTGGTAGGTTTGGTGACAATTTTGCAAAGATTATAGGATAATATAATATTGCTCCAAGTTAGACTTGATTGTGTTAGATCTATGTTGAAATCTCCAAGAATGATAATATCTTTGAACCTAAAGGTTGAAACCTCATCCATCATAGTCGTGAAGTGATCGTACCACAGAGATGATGCATTTGGATTACGGTACAAAAGTCCAATAATTATTGGACTCTGGTTTGGCATTTTAACTTCCATCCAAATACACTCTACCTCTGATGATTCGAGGTCCTCTCTACGACTAAACTGGATAGTTGTGGAGACATACATTACTAGACCTGTTTCTAGTTTCCTGGTTGGGTCACGCCGGATCAGGTTAAAACCGTGGAAATGTTGATGTAATATGTGTGTTACTTTAGGAATTTTACCTAATAGGTGATATACATTCAGATGGCCTAATCGAAGTCCTTCTTTATGTAACCATTTTTCGGTAGGTGGGGTCATTTTATTTTCCTGTCTCCTGTTACTGGTTTGAAAATAATTCATATTATGATACTTAATACTGAAGTAAATAAACTTTTAAATACTACACAGAGACGTACTCTGTATATTAAACTTTCAACTGGTACACAACTCACCAGCTGAAATAATTGGAAGCTGAAAGAGAGACGCGTCTAACTACTGAATAATTAAACGCTGAAATATGTGAATTCACTAACAAGTTGAGTAATTAAGTATATAGTTCTCACACACAAACAGATACAACTCACACTCACAAACTGCAAGGACCTATTGAAAGTTGACAAGAATTAGAAAAATAGATACAAAAGAAAAGGGGCTAGAATTAAAATGCAACAATAAAATGTAAAAATTCTAAATAAACGTAAGAATGAAGATATCAGTCATTATGTCTTGCTGAGTAATAATTCTTTTTCGACATTGCGGGTTGAAGGTTTCAGTTTGTGATGGATTACGATAATACTGCCGTCAGTTTAAGGCAGAAAGAGAGAGAGAGAGAGAGAGAGAGAGAGAGAGAGAGAGAGAGAGAGTGAGTGAGTGAGTGAGTGAGTGAGTGAGTGAGTGAGTGAGTGAGTGAGAGAGATTCATTGATTGATTGATCTTTATTTCAAAAGGGTTAAGAATTGGGCACACGGGCCGGTCTGACATTCTGCCCTTTATGATACATCTTTCACTCTATTCCAGACATTCTACAAATATGCTGTTCATATAACAATCATAACTAACACTGAAGCTGAGAGACATAAAATAAAATACAACATTTACGTTTCGCTCTTATACATTCACTCAGTACACATACATGCATATATAAATGACTATCTTCTTATCTTATATCCTTCCCGTGCCGTTAAACGTTACATAGGGCTCGCAAAATAGTTTGCCAATTTTTCCTGTCTTCGGCGAGTCTTTCAACCTCATTGAGGGATTTTATGCCTGTTAATTTGGCCTCTCTTAACAATGTCCTCTTCAGAATTTCACGCGGTCTGCCTCTTTTTCTTTGGCTTGTTGTGTTCCACTTGATAGCTTGTTTTAGGATTCTCTGATCATTTCTTCTCATCAAGTGACTAAGATATGTCCATCTCCTTTTCCTGATCACCCACGAGACTGGTTGTTGTTCAGTCATCTGTCTTATCTCTGTATTATTCTTAAATTCGTTCCACTTGACGCCGAGTATTTTCCTTATTCATTTGTTTTCAAAATGACTAAACAACAGTTTCGGGACTATTCAGAATAAACAATTAACTGTATTCGGTGTCTGAAATAGCAGTCTAAAATACCTTTTAAGTTTTATGATTCATGGGGGCATGCAGTTGACATTGAGAAATTTTGTAGTTGTATGAAGGAGTATAATTTAGATTTTTGTACATGATGGGAGGGTATTCCAATGATGAGCAGCAGAATAACTACAGCTTTTGTTGTAAAGATTAAGTCTAGGTTTTGGAAGACATATGTTGTTCAAGCATTGGCTGCACATTTGGGCTAAATTTAAACAGGTTCCATAGATAAGGCGGGGCATGCTGTGAAAGAATTTGATGTACTAAATTTTCTTTGTTGAAGAGGAACCTGTTCTTAAGAGGCAGTATTTTAAATCGTTTGTGCTGGTTAGTTGTTTGTGCTTGATCTTTGTCACTAATAAGCTTTACTGCTCATTTGTGTAGTGAGTAAAACCTCTTTGTATTTGACACTGAGCAACCTTCTCAGATTGCTGAGCAATAATCTAATGTGTTTGTATATGTGATGTATAGTATGTCTTCCTTGTTAATTGATCGATGAAGTGCTTCATTTTTGCTAACTGGTATACCTTTTGCGCGATGAGTTTTGTAAAACCCTTGCACATGAGAGTTCCAGGTCAGATGTTGGTCAATAATAAGACCTAGTGTTTTGTGCTCGCTAACGTTTTCTATCTGTGATGTTTCTGTACAGAGCCGAAGTGTTAGTTTTGTTGCATTTTGTAATGTCTGTCTTGTTGTTATGAGCATTGATTTTGTTTTATCGGTATTTATAATCATGCCATTGTTTTTGCTCCTTCTAATTAAAATTTATAACTTCACCTGAAGAGTTGATTCTAAATTAATACAATCGTAGTCACTGGTGTAGACTGTGCAATCATCGGCAAAAAGGTCACAAGAAGAGTGTTTAAGATGAAGTGGAAGATCATTGATATAGATAGCAAAGAGCAACCGGCCTATAATAGAACCTTGCGGAACACCAGTGTCAACTATAGCAGAATTTGATAGAGAATTGTTGAAGAATACTATCTGTTGTCTGTTTGAAAGAAATGATGCAATTTATTTTATTAGATCAAGGTGCAGTTTATAAGTTTTTATTTTTTCTTATAAGAATATCGTGGTCAATCATATCAAATGCCTTTTTAAAGTCGACAAAGTTGGCACCACATAATCTGTCGTCTTTTATGTTTACTAACCAGTTTTCTGTCATTTTGGTAAGAGCTGTGTGGCAGGAGTGATTGGGTCTAAAGCCTGACTGACTGTCTATGAGTAAATCGTTCTCTTGTATGTGTCGTAGAGTTATTTTGTGTATGTGTTTTCCGAGTGGTTTTTATAATGACGATAATATGGATTTTGATCTATAGTTGGTAAGATTGTTGCATGAGCCAGGTTTAAAGCGAGGATACACCTCAACAGATTTAAAAGCCTCAAGGAAATAACATTTTGCAACGCATTGACTGTAAATGTATGTTACTGTATGTGAAATGACAGGTGTAGCATAACGTAAGATATTATTACTAATATCATCAAGCCCAGCTGTATTGTTGTTTTTTAAGGTTAAGAGATAACTGTGAACTTTACTGACTGTTAAGAATGGAATGTGTAATTGTTTAAAATCAGTGCATCTGCTGTCCAGGAATGTTTGTAGTTCATGTAAGTCACATAAAGGAGCTGGTATTGATGATTTAAGAACGTTGATTTCTTCTCTGAAATGTGTACTGATATGTGCGCTAGTGTATGCACGATTGATGGCTTGAAAATTAAATTCTTTTCTTTTATTTGATAGGGTATTTATGGATTTCAAAATTGATTTACTGTCTGATTTATTCTGTACTAGATTCCTAAAGTAATTTTTTTCTCTTGTCTTATTAAGTATTGAGCTTTGTTTCTGAATGAACGATAGGTCCTAAAGTCCTTTATTTTGTGCGCCCGTTGAGAAAGAGAGAGAGAAACAAAAAGAGAGAGAAAATGAGAGAGAAAGAGAGGGAGAGAGAAGGAGAGGGAACTACAAAGATAGGGAAAAGAGAGAAAGAGAGAGAGAGTGAAAGAAATAGAGAAAAAGAGAGAGAAAAAGAGAGAGAGAAAGAGAGAGAAAGAAAGAAAGAGAGAGAAAGAAAGAAAGAAAAAAGAGAGACAGAGAGAGAAACAGGGAAAGAAAGTGAGAGAGAGAAAAAGAGAAAGGAGAGATAGGGAGAAAAAGAAAGAGAGAGATAATCTTTATCTGAGTGTGGCTCTGTCTTTCCCTACAACTCAAGAAGCCTCCGCTTTACTTATTTTAATATTCTTCCTGATGCATAAACTTTGAAATAAAGAAGAAAAGATTCAGTCTGTAACCATGGCTATTATTTATCAAACAGTTCCTGCTTTAACAACAACGATTGTTTTACCGCATTCCAATATGGCATTTTCGACAAACACACACATACAAAGTTTTATAACTTTTATCTCAAAGTTTACCAAATTAAAAGATTCTATTCAAAGCTTTCATTTAAAGCTGACAAGCAAGTTGTGTTCTATTTCTTATCAAAATGACATAGTTACACATCACGTATTATCTCACTCCACGACAAAGTTTCCACCGAGAGAGAAAACGTCTTCTAGCTGGCTTTGCAGGTGTTTAAAGATTTCATATTTCCCAACGCCCTGTCGTTATCTCCAGACTTTCTAAATAACATGAAGATATCATGCGCACATGGATATGATCTTGGGGAAAAAATAACTGACTTTCTGGTACCCTGTTGTTGTTCCTGTGTGTAGCTGGTGAGAAGTTCCCCTGCCCCTCCCCCTCCCCCTCCCTCACCCCACACACACACACACACTTTTTTGAGAGATTCGCATTAAATTCAAAGAAGCCCGTCTGAACGGATAATGCATGTAAAATGCAACAACGAACCAGATCCAACACACCAACTACAAAGACATCAGCAAACCATCCTCTTCCGTCTAACGACAGGCCACTGCAGACTACTGAGCCACCTCCATCGACTCAAAATGACGAGTGTCCATGTGGCAGTGGAGTCCAGACTCCAGAACATATCCTTCAGAAGTGGATGCAAACCATGCAAACCTCAGACGTGAGACATGGCCAGAGGACACAAGATTGGGACAAAAGTTTTCAGGCTCCTAACAGGATCTGGAGAGGACTGCGGGGTTTGTCATGTTGACAGGAATCAGGATCGGAAGTGACCAACAACCTCGAACGCAGAAGAAGAAGAATAAAGAAGCTCGAAATATCAGTCAAGTTAACTCACAGTTAAGTTAACTCACAGTCAAGTTAACTCACAGTTACGTTAACTCATGGTTCGACAGCGTCCGAGAGCACGAAAAAAGACGTGTTGAAATGTAAGGTATTACATTACATCGAAACTAGTATTACTCTCCACGTTCTCTAGCTATAAGTAATGATGTTACCACAGTCAGTAATGTCTTTATTGTCAGTAGCTACATCCGATACATTCAAACTTGGTAAATGTCCTGATAATCATTTCTGCTTGATTGTCCTTCATTTGTGCCACTTTGTCAGATCGTTGAGATATTTTTGTTTCTCTCCGTCACGATTTCATTCTTGTCCCAAGAGCTTTTCAATGATTGCTAGGTTCACCGTGTCTAGATTTATCTTGACACGTGTCAACAAGTATCTTTCCTATATCGTCCGATATCCGTCACTTTGGAACTACTGGACAGTCTAACGAAATGGTGTCAGAAGAGATCACCAATTGAGCTGATGGCCTGCATGAAGGATCAGGTACTCTGGAGAAACATAATAGCCAGTCGGCACGGCACCTGATGATGATTGGAACTATTCTTTTTACTTTTTCACAATGAGTGACAAAAAGACCCATCTCTGGAACCAACTATGTCTTTCTTTTATTCTCTTATCTTGCGTTTATTGTGCAGGTTTAAACATATGTATATTAATATTGACCATATATAGCACTGTCACTGGTCTCTCATGGCGAAGGTCGGGGGTTCGAATCCGGCTGGAGGCACCCCAGTCACCCAGCTGTAGAAAAGGGTACCCGACCTCTTCTGGAGTTAGGGAAAGAAAGGCAGCCAGGCGTGATACTTACCGTATTATCCTCTAGTGTGCTGACAGGTCAAGGAAAAAATGGGCACTAACACCATATCCCTATGTGCCTCTGAGGCGTGACAGGATTACCTTTACCTATATATAACACTGTAAAAGTTTCTCAGTTTTAGGGACATTTCATGTCATTAAAAAGCCGATTTTGCCTTACCTATTTATCATTTTATTTCATTTGTGCAACTCCTTTCGTCTGTTATTATTGACGTCAGGTAAATGAAATTATTTACTTGTATCAATGTCCTCTTGTTTGAAAGAGTTCTTTCCTCTCTTTGATATCACCATGGTTTGTGTCTTGTTGCCGTTTAGCTCTAAACTTCTTTTATTGTTCTCTTCAATAATCTTGTTTGCAACCTTTTGTTATTAGAATAGCCTTATCCTGACATCTCATGTTATTGATGTTCATTCATTAATTAATTCATTCATTCATTCAATTTGTATTGATGTTATGGCCTCCTATTTTTATTCTTTTCAAATTTGTAATCCCTCTATCATGAGACTTTCAAATTTCTTATGTCTCTCTCATGACACTTACAACTTTATAATGTGTCGCCCATGACACTTTCAAATTTGTAATGTCTCTCATGATACTTTCATGAAAACAGCTCAAGTGGTAGGACACATCTTTTTCTCTATGCCTGGTTTCTTTCTTGGTTTCCATCTGTTTGTTATGTGCCTGGTTTCTTGTTCTAGTTCTCATCTGTTTGTCTCTATGCCTGGTTTCTTGTTCTAGTTCTCATCTGTTTATCTATATGCCTAGTTTCTTGTATAGTTCTCATCTGTTTGTCTCTATGCCTGGTTTCTTGTCATAGTTCCAATCTGTTTGTCTCTATGCCTCGTTTCTTGTCGTGGTTCGCATCTATTTGTCTCTATGCCTGGTTTCTTGTCCTAGTTCTCATCTGCTTGACTCTATGCCTGGTTTCTTGTCCTAGTTCTCATCTGTTTATCTCTATGCCTTGTTTCTTGTCCTAGTTCTCATCTGTTTATCTCTATGCCTTGTTTCTAGTCCTAGTTCTCATCTGTGTAACTCTATGCCTGATTTCTTTCCTAGTTCTCATCTGTCTGTCTCTGTGCCTGGTTTCTTGTCCTAGTTCTCATTTGTTTATCTCTATGCCTGGTTTCTTGTCCTAGTTCCCATCTGTGCTATTGTGTTCTCACCCCAGAATATAAGTTTAGTAATGCTCATATCCTTACAATATTTAGCATTATATCCTTACAATCATTAGCTTCATATCCTTACAATCATTAGCCTCATACCCCTACAATCATTAAACATTGAAAGCGTTGATCTTTATGCTTCACTGTCTGCACAATGACCTCTACAAAGACAGCAATACCTGACAAACGAATTAGAGTTCATATCATTCAACATGATAAAGAAGTTTTATAAACCTTATATTTTAATAACATAAGGGTTTTTAAACTATTGAACAGTGAACTCATTTTCAAATTAACTCAGTTTTTTTTTTAATTGTACCGCATAAAGATAAATAAAACTACCAGGCCAGATTAGTTTTGTGTTGGTGTTGTTTCATCTTAAAATGCATGAAAAACTGCTCAAAATAAACGTCAGACAGATGTCTTGTGTCTACTAGTGCAGCTGTAGTTGCCTTGCGTCTACGAGTACAACAGTAAAGTTTATATTTGCAGGTCAAGGTGAACAAAATGTAATCTTAGCTTATGATAGATTTCAGTAACTCACTCGGTTCCGAGTATAAAAATTACTTTGAATCTAAATACTCGTTCATGTGGCAGACTTGGTTTTCTATCTTAATACAGCCTCTCAGCGGTAGCTCCAGTTATATGTGACCATATATGGATAGGGAAATTCGTGGTTTGCGATTGGTCAGTTACACTTTCTTTCCACTGATAGATTTTGATCCTACTTCCTTCTGGGAGATGGCACTCAACATAATTTTCTGGCTTCTTTCCCTGGGATATCAATTCTTCTTCTTCTTCTTCTTCTTCTTCTTCTTCTTCGTCTTCTTCTTCTCCTTTTTAATTCTTCTTTTTCATGTGTGTACTACAAATTAAGAAGAGCTACAACATGGTGTCGGCTTGGGAGCGGGCTATGGCTACTTTTTTTCAGTCCCTGATTGGAGCTAGGAAAGCAGTTGGTGGTGCAGTACTTCTTTATCACACTCCATCACTTTGTGAATTATGGCAATCCCAGATCAGTTAGCCTGGCTAGGTCTGTTACTAGGGATGGCAGCGGAGATGTCAGGCATAGTTTTGTCAGCCAGCATGTCAGCTGTGTGTCTGTGATTGTGAAGCAGGACATCATCTTTGCTTGTAACAACTTATCTAGATAGGATTAACTTCTAGTTGCATCTTATGTTGCACATATTTCCATGTGGTAATTATTATGAACGATGCACTATGTCCAGAAATGAGGAACCACACGGTTAGAACTCGCTGTTCAGCTACACCTAACATTCCCCTCTTCCACAATCATGTTCCCTCTGCACTAAACTCCACTCCCTTTTCACTTACTACACGTAGTTCAGAACCTCCTCACAGCATCATATTACAACCACTCTGCACCAGCTACAGCACCTGTTTCAGCCTCCCCTGGCGAGATTACAATATATGTCTCTCGTCTCCACCGCGGCCTCACCCCACCCAATCCTTATTTACGACCCATCTATCACACATTACAAGCCACAGTTTAAACATTCTCTACATTTCACTATGCACATTTCTGAACACAGCCTCTTGCAAGCCACAACGTCTTACAAGTCACAGTAACGTGCTCCATTCGTTTTATTTTTTATATTCTTCTTTTTTCTTACATAGTGTTCATGCGCATTTATACTTTATCTTCTCTATTTCTTCGTCCTGTATGTTTTTATATGATTAAAGCTCACGCCGGAACGTCATAACTGTGGCTCTTTATGTAATAAAGCTGTTAATATTTTTTTCTGGTTTATACATGTCCAGAAATGCCCTCAATATAATTTATAATTGAATGTAACAGACGTTTCTTTTCAATCCAAGAATTTGATTATGACTAAAAAGTAGATGCATTTTTGTTAACACTTCATCTTATAAGGATAGTAAGGGACTTGTGGTCTAATATGATCGAAAAGAAGAAAGTATTATGAATGAGAAAATACTAAGTTACTTCGTAATACAAAATTTGCGATAAATTATTCTTCAGTGGAATAACGCCGGAATTAAAATATAAATGTTCACAATCATAAAAGTCAGCCGCACAGAGCTGCACAGCGCGGGTTGCTGCAGCGCAGGCCGACCGTTTCTTTTGGTAAAAAAGCTCTCTCGAGTTCCGTGCGTGGAGAGAAATGTTTTCGCTCCCTTCCCGGACGTCGAGAGCTAAGGTGGTTCGATGCAGAAGCAAGTTGTTTGTCTGTCGAGCGAAGCATGTAAACGGCTAGCCAGCCAGGTTCGTGCTAACGCGTCGGTGGTGTAATACGGTGTTGTCGACCGATGGTCTCGAAACTGGCCCATCTCTCGCAAAGAGTATCGGGTCTGCCGTATGTAATATGCGTTGGTTGTCGGTGCCGCGCTTTCTTCTCGTTCTTTAGAGCAGAGAGAAACAGTCAACGCCGCCGCCGCCAGTGGTTTCAGGAAATGAAACGCCGCCGGGATCGAAAGGGTTCCGCTCTGAGCAGAGCGCTGTCTCCCTTGCCCCGTCGGTCTGTCGGCAAATATTCTATTAAGGTTCGGTGAAGAAAGCTATCTGGTTGATCCTGCCAGTAATCTTATGCTTGTCTCAAAGATTAAGCCATGCATGTCTGTTCACACTGTTTCACGGTGAAACCACATATGGCTCATTAAACAGTCGAGGTTCCTTAGATGATACGATCTCCTTGGATAAGTGTGGCAATTCTAGAGCTAATACATGTGTACCAAACGTTAGCCCTCTTGGAAAGAGCGCTTTTATTATTTCAAAAGCAATAGTCGTTGCCCTACGCGGGGCGCGGCGTCCCAACTGGTGACTCTGGATAACTTTGTGCTGATCGCATGGCCTTCTGTGCCGGCGATGCATCTTTCAAATGTCTACCCTATCAAATGTCGATGGTACGTGACATGCCTACCATGTTTGTAACGGGTAACGGGTAACAGGGAATAATGGTTCGATTCCGGAGAGGGAGCATGAGAAACGGCTACCACATCCAAGGAAGACAGCAGGCGCGCAACTTAGCCACTCCCGGCACGGGGAGGAGGGGTGTAGTGACGAAAAATAACAATATGGGACTCTTTCGAGGTCCCGTGGAAGGTAGTGACGAAAACTAATAATACGGGACTCTTTCGAGGCCCCGTAAGTGGACTGAATACACCGCTACTGGAGAGATTCTTCAGCTGCCGTGCGTGGGGTGAAATTTCTCCAGACCAATGAAGAAAATCGCGATTAGGGTTGTCGTACAGCGCTGCTGTGAAAATTTTGAAGGAAAGAGTTAAGTGAAGTAACCATTCATCTTGAGATAGGACTATTCAAATCACGGCATCTCTGCTCTAGAGGGTGTCCACGTCATATATACACCCATACTGGGGCAGACGGCCTAAACCGGCTTAACCCAGGGTTAAACTAAGACACTCCTGACGAGATTCTTCGACTGCCGCTCGTGGGCTGAAACTCCTCTCGGACAGTGAAGAAAATGCGGAAACGCGATTAAGGTTGCCATGCCGCGCCGCTGTGAAAAAGGTGATGGAAAGGACAAGGCGAATCTTAATCGATACATCCAGTGGTCTCGCGGGGATAGCTACCCATACCACGGCACCTCTGCTCTACAGGCCGGCCACATCCTGTATACACCCGTACTGGTGAAATATGCCTAAACCAGCTTAAACCTGGGGTGAAACTTGATGACTACTCATGTCACGGTACATCCGCTCTAGACGTCGATCAGGTTTTAAACACGCCCATACTGGGATAATACGACTAACTCGACTGAACCCAGTGGTGAAACTTACTAGTGGCGAGGATTTGTCCTCCTAAACAAAACCTTCGTCCTGGTCATATCTAGGAAGGTAGCGGCCACGACCACAAAATTCTGAAGTCGGAGTCACTGGACCAGGGCAGTCTAGATAGGCAACCACCTCTCACCCGACGGGGATGTTTGCGTATCCTAAGCACGCTGAGGTTTTCCGGTGAGAAAATCCAACGCTGGACTAGATTGGCAACCACCTCTCACCCAGGGGGGATATACTGATATCCAAACTACGCCGAAGTTTTCCGGTGAAAAAGTCCAACACTAGACTAAACTGGTGCCACGAAAACCACAGTGTCACGCAATCCTGCTACTGCGACCCACCGAGAATACAGCCAAAGCCCTGCGATACTCTGAACCTCGTGTGGTCCTCTGGGGATCTCTTGTGGGCCTCTCGGGAACCACAAGAGAACCACGGGTCCCATCGAGGACCACAGGAGTAAATTCAGCAGAATCACTGGGAGATATTGATGGTAGAAGCGAACGAAGAAGAAGAAGAAGAAAGAGACAATAATAAAACTCATTCTTTGATTTGATTTTTTATTTTATATATATATATATATTATATACATATATATATATATATATATATATATATATATATACATATATACATATATGCAGGAAACTCTCTATCGTAGAGAGCGGAACAACAACACAGCTCCTTCAGATCATCAGAGGAAATACCCCCCCCCCCCGACAAGTGTTTCGGCCCTATTAAACTCCTGACACTCTAAAGGGGGGGGGGGGGGGTGGGCCCCTCTGGGTCATGACTCCCAGAGGTCTTGTGAGTTGTTGCTTTTTTTCCCGGTCGCGGGATTGAACCCGTGTTCTTCCAGTAATCTATCACACACACACACACATATATATATATAATGAACCGTTAGCAATTAATGTAATTGTAACAGTACGTTTAAAAATAATGTTAAAATACAGTTCCACAGGAATTCATTAATCTTAGCACAATAGGTGACGAATTATAACACATTAACTGAATAATCCTAGCATATTTACCGAATTATATGAAACGGGTGAACTCCAGATCTCACGGGGAGTTCAGTCATTACAAAAAATGACCGGAGTGATAAATGGGTCAATTTACTGTTGTCACTTTTCTGAGAATTTTTTTTTCTTACCTTGACTTTACGCGACAGAATGTGTTACTGTTGTGATTAATATTATTGCTGTTAACCTTGTTGGTGATTACTGTTGTGATTAATATTATTGCTGTTAACCTTGTTGGTGATTACTGTTGTGATTAATATTATTGCTGTTAACCTTGTTGGCGATTACTGTTGTGATTAATATTATTGCTGTTAACCTTGTTGGTGATTACTGTTGTGATTAATATTATTGCTGTTAACCTTGTTGGTGATTATTGTTGTGATTAATATTATTGATGTTAACCTTGTTGGTGATTACTGTTGTGATTAATATTATTGCTGTTAACCCTCTTGGTGATTACTGTTGTGATTGATATTATTGATGTTAACCTTGTTGGTGATTACTGTTGTGATTAATGTTATTGATGTTAACCTTGTTGGT
Organism: Achatina immaculata; assembly: GCA_009760885.1. Classification (NCBI taxonomy): domain Eukaryota; kingdom Metazoa; phylum Mollusca; class Gastropoda; order Stylommatophora; family Achatinidae; genus Lissachatina; species Lissachatina immaculata. The sequence continues at coordinate 31,680,596 of CM019713.1, forward strand.
GATTACTGTTGTGATTAATATTATTGCTGTTAACCTTCTTGGTGATTACTGTTGCGATTAATATTATTGCTGTTAACCTTGTTGGTGATTACTGTTGTGATAAATATTATTGCTGTTAACCTTGTTGGTGATTACTGTTGTGATAAATATTATTGCTGTTGGCCTTGTTGGTGATTACTGTTGTGATAAATATTGTTGCTGTTGGCCTTGCTGGATGACGTAAAACGATGACAGTAAAAATGACGACAGCTGAACGAGATAGACGACAGACAGAACTGAAAAGTATATCTTTACAGCTGAAGACGATAGATCACATTGTAGATGTTAAAAACAGACATAAATGAGAGCAAGCGGCCATGCTTTTCCTTATATTCCAAGAGAACGTAGGAAGATTATCAGGACCCACGCACACAAAGATAGCTGGAACATCCAGCATCTCATGTAGTCCCACCACCAGCTTGGACACCTCAAGTGGCTAAGAATGAATGGACAATTTCGCACCATCTGAAGACTACTGATCTGAAGAGGCTGTTTACACTTAAGACACCAGATTCTGCCTGCAGATAATGTTGACCACGCAGCCGTCTGGAGACAAGTGAGTCACCAAACTTCTCTGGTATGTCAGTGCCGCGCCCACATATAACAATCAGAAGAGTCATAAGTTACTTTTACAATCCCACAAAATCCCGAGGCAGTTTAATGAAATCATTAGTTGGGACTGCGAAGAGAAGAGATATCTGGAAACTTCCTTCCCGTGTGGCGGGCACAATGTGAGATAAGCTGTGTAAATGCAGTCATGACAGTTTCAGGTGCTCTATCGAGCAAAAAGCGTTTTTTACTGCAGTTCCCTGGCTTTACCTTTGTCCTCACAACTTATATTATCTGAAACTCTCTAAGACATTTTAAAATTAATTTGTAGTATTGCCAAACTCAAACACAAAAAACACAATATGAGCGACAAAATGGAGGATCACTAGAAGTAGACATGCAGTGTAAAGTTACATAGCTCACGTGTAATAAAAACTATAAATTGAATACAGAAAGTACTGAAGAAATGAGAAGGATTCAGTCAGTCATTCATTTGCACGTCCCTTGTGTGAACTTTGCCTCCCTAACAGCTCTCATGTAGGCCTTTCAGTTGTAAGCAAGATGCACTGCTGCTGATGCATTCATTTGTAGATTATCAACGATGTCTTGCAGCCATCTTCGCCTTGGTTTTCTTCTCTTTCTTTTTCCCAATATGTATCTTTCCAAGACGATCTTCTCTAGATTATCATGACTTTACATATGTCCAAAATATTTACGTTTTCTCTGTTTAATACGCTTTACTAGCCAGCCTTTATCAATATTAAGTTCTTGAAGTATAGATATATTTGTTCTTTTTTGTGTCCATGATGTTTGGAGAACTCTTCTGTAGCATTTACATTCAAAGGCATTTATATGTTACTAAGCTGTGCTGTTAAGTGTCCGGGTCTCACAGATATATGTTGCGATGAGAAGATTACACCTATACAATAAACGTATTCTATGCATATTAAATGTTATGTAGCATTCATTCATGCGCCATCTCTTTATTGAACGTTGTCCTTCTCACAACCTCCCTGGATGCAATACGGTCTTGCTCAAGTTGACCAGCGTCTCGCAGTGACATATTCAGACTTTCCGTGATGTCCTGAGTCCACCTGCGGCGAGGTCGTCCCTTTTCTCTTCTGCCGGGCACTGCCTTCTACTACCAACCTCTCCAAGCTGTTGTGTCTCTTGATCTAGCCGAAGAATCTCAGCTTTCTAATTTTGATGGTGTTAACGAGCCAGTTTTCTGCGACACCTAATCCCATCAATATCTCTTAATTTGATTTTCGTTCGATCCATGATATTATCCATGTAAGGGCCCTTCTGTGATATTTCATTTCAAATGCTGCTATTCTCTTTTCTAGTGATTTTTTTGAGTGTCCATATGTTGTCAGTTGGAATGTATAAGCTGTGATTTAGAAATAAATTGAAAATTCAAATCATGGACAAATCGATATCGGTGTTTCAGGGATTTATCAAGTTACTGCACAGAAATGGCAGGCGTCAAGAAGATAAGCCCATCAACCAAATAATCTTATTTTCTCCTGGAATACGTGAGAAAGCATGGCCAACTGCTCTCAGCTTTGTAGCATCTCCATCGTTATCGTTCAAGACACAGGGGTTGAAACTGATTGTCCCTCCGAGGAAAGACATGAAGTTTTCTTGTGTCGCATGTTGTGTGCTGAGATGTGCTTTTTTCCCTCAGTTTGTAATCTGGGCAAAGTGAGGTTGCTTTTTATTTTCTTGAGCACTATTTTATGCTGCCCATTTATCTCTGTCTTTGGCATCCTTCTGCCATTTTATCAATTATGCTTGTGATTAAGTTTGCCATTTCTTCTTCTTCTTTTCTTTTTTTCTTCTTTTCTTCTTCTTCTTCTTCTTATTCTTCGTCGTCTTCTTCTTCGTCTTCCTCCTGCTACTTCTTCTTCTTCTTCTTCTTCTTCTTCCTTACTTCTTCTTCCTCCTCCTGCTGCTACTTCTTCTTCTTCTTATTCTTCGTCTTCTTCTTCTTCTTCCTGTTACTTCTTTCCTCCTCCTCCTGCTACTTCTTCTCTTTCTTATTCTTCGTCTTCTTCTTCGTCTTCCTCGCTACTTCTTCTTCTTCTTCTTCTTCCTGTTACTTCTTCTTCCTCCTCCTCCTGCTACTTCTTCTTCGTCTTCTTCTTCTTCGTCTTCCTCCTGCTACTTCTTCTTCTTCTTCTTCCTGTTACTTCTTCTTCCTCCTCCTGCTGCTACTTCTTCTTCTTCTTATTCTTCGTCTTCTTCTTCTTTCTTCTTCTTCCTGTTACTTCTTCTTCCTCCTCCTCCTGCTACTTCTTCTTCTTCTTCCTCCCTCTCCTGCTGCTACTTCTTCTTCTTCTTCTTCCTCCTCCTCCTGCTACTTCTTCTTCTTCTTCCTCCCTCTCCTGCTGCTACTTCTTCTTCTTCTTTCTCCCTCTCCTGCTGCTACTTCTTCTTCTTCTTCTTCTTCTTCCTCCTCCTGCTACTTCTTCTTCTTCTTCCTCCCTCTCCTGCTGCTACTTCTTCTTTTCTTTCTCCCTCTCCTGCTGCTACTTCTTCTTCTTCTTCTTCCCCTCCTCCTGCTACTTCTTCTTCTTCTTCCTCCCTCTCCTGCTGCTACTTCTTCTTCTTCTTCCTCCCTCTCCTGCTGTTACTTCTTCTTCTTCTTCTTCTTCTTCCTCCTCCTCCTGCTACTTCTTCTTCTTCTTCCTCCCTCTCCTGCTGCTACTTCTTCTTCTTCTTCCTCCTCCTCCTCTTGTTGTACTTCTTCTTCTTCTTCCTCTCTGCTTCTTCTTTTTCTCAGTCTCAAACACAAAAAGCTTCACTCACTTCACAAGCGAGCATTAAATCTTATTTGTGACAAACACCCAGTACAGACTGTAAATCAACACAAACAACTCAAAATTCTACCTCTCAGAAATAGAATCATTTTTAACAAAGTTAAGTTTGTTCAGAGAATTCTGTCGCACAATACTCCGCCTTACTTGTGGTCACTGTTCACATATAACACTAAACATAGCCAGCGTTTAAAAAACTGTTCTTCCTAAACCCAGGATTGATCTGTACAAGAAAAACCTTGCATACTCTGCAGTACAGCTCTGGAACACCCTCCCCTACCATTTAAAATCCATTGGTAATACTTCATCCTTTAACTCAAACCTGTTTCATTATTCACTTGCTTATAATTATATGCCTCCATAGAATAACCAGCACTCTCTCAACACGTGACTCGCCAACCATCAAGTACTAAAATGACGTAGTTCGAAAAGTAACTTGTTAGATATTGTTAGAAATTATTTTAATGTTTATTAAAAAACATATGTTATAAGATCTGTATTTACAATATTTTTGTTTATGTATATTTCTATGTGGTATGTGTGCGTGAGAGCTATTTTATTAAGTTAATTGCTTCTTCTCTTTTACTTTGAATGTAATAATTAATCTTACATTCTTTTGATATGTTTTTTTCCTAATTTAATTTGTATATTTGTATTAAATCGAGTGTGTGGGAAGGATGAAAGATGGAGTGATGAAGTAAGATGAATGTAAGACGGGCCTGCGAGCCCAATTCTTTATTTTTTTTTAAAATAAAGATTATTCATAAAGATTCTTCCTTCTTCTTCTTCTTTTTGTTCCAACTGCTTCTTCTTCTTCTGTCTGATTCTTCTTTCTTCTTCTTCTTTGATCAACTAATGAATTCAGGAGCTTTTCGAGCTACTGAGGTTCATTGCTGTAGTTGTGAATGCTGTTGATCTCTGTTCCTAATCTTTCCTTGCCGATTGTCTTTTCCAAAAGCGCATATATCTTCTTCTGAGTTGTCTCGACATCATTGTCTAAGTCTACCTCTTGGTCTATAACTTTCATTACTTCTCTATAAGCCATCTTTGTCTATCCCCCTACTTTAGTTCTAAATGCCCAGGCTAAGTCAGTCCGTTGTTTTTCATGATGGCTGTTATAATCGGAGAGTTAAACAATGTGTAGATTTCTTTGTTACTTCTTATCTCCCCTTGTTGTGTTATAAGGTCTCTTACCGGTCCATAAGTTCTTCTCAGGATTCTATTCTCATATTTCCCATATGTTGAATAAAGGAAGAGAAAAACTCTAGAGAGTTTAATATACAAGATCTTTGCTTTATTTATTTTGTGTTTGTGGGATAGAGAGTGTGTATGTGTGTGTGTGTGTGTGTGTGTTAGAAAGAGTGAGATTGTGTGAGTGAGAGAGAATAGGATAGAAATATGTGTGTGGTAGAGAGAGTGTTTGTGAGAGGGTGTGTGTGTGAGAGAGATAGTGTGTGCGTGAGAGAAAGTGCGTGAGAGAGTATGTGAGAGAGAATGTTGGTGAGAGAGTATGTGAAAGAGAGTGTGAGAGAGTATGTGATTGAGAGAGTGTGTGAGAGAGTATGTGAGAGAGTGTTGATGAGAGATTATGTGAGAGAGAGTGTGAGAGAGTATGTGAGAGAGTGTTGATGAGAAATTATGTGAGAGAGAGTGTGAGAGAGTATGTGAGAGAGAGTGTGAGAGAGTATGTGAGAGAGAGAGCATGAGAGAGATGGTGATTTCTTGAAGATAGTATCACTGAGCTGAAATCAGATCTGGGGTGATAACCTGTAACTTTGTTCTCTGTGTCTATGTTCTCCGTGTCTTTGTTCTCTGTCTTTTTTCTCTGTGCCCTTGCACTCTGTGTCTTTGTTCTCTGTGTCTTTGTTCTCTGTGTCTGGAACTGGAGACAGGATGTTCTTAGCTGATGATGCTGGAAAGATTTTGAAGGCAAATATCGTGTAGATCTGGAGTGGTTTACCTCAACATTCCAGGAGTGGTTTACCATAATATTCCTGGAGTGCGTTATCATAACATTTCTGCAGTGGGTTACCATAACATTCCTGGATTCTTTTACCATAACACTCCTGGAGAGAGTTACCATATCATTTTTAATGGAGTGTATTACAATAATATTCCCGGAGTTTTTTACCATAACATTCCTGGTGCGGTTTACAATAACATTCCTGGTGTGTTTTACGATAACGTTCTCGGAGTGTACCACTTTAACATTCCTGGAGATTTTTACCACAACAAATTTGCTGTGGTTTACCATAACATTCCTGGAGTGTTTTACCTTAACATTCCTGGAGTGCTTTATCGTATCATTCCTGGAGTATTTTACCATACCATTCCTGGAGTGCTTTATCGTATTATTCCTGGTGTATTCTACCGTAACATTCCTGGAGCAGTTTCTAATAACATTCCTGGAGTGCTTTAAAATGCCATTCCTGGAGCAGTTTGCCATAACATTCCTTGTGTAGTTTACCATAAGATTCCTGGAGTGTTTTACCATAAGATTCCTGGAGTGTTTTACCATAACATTCCTGGAGTGTTTTACCATAACATTCCTGGAGTGTTTTACCATAACATTCCTGGAGTGTTTTACATTAACATTTCTTGTGCTGTTTACCATAACATTCCTGGAGTGTTTTACGATTAACATTCCTGGAGTGTTTAACATTCCTGGAGTGTTTTACCATAACATTCCTGGAGTGTTTTACCATAACATTCCTGGAGTGTTTTACGATTAACATTCCTGGAGTGTTTAACATTCCTGGAGTGTTTTACCATAACATTCCTGGAGTGTTTTACCATAACATTCCTGGAGTGTTTTACATTAACATTTCTTGTGCTGTTTACCATAACATTCCTGGAGTGTTTTACGATTAACATTCCTGGAGTGTTTTACCATAACATTCCTGGAGTGTTTTACCATAACATTCCTGGAGTGTTTTACCATAACATTCCTGGAGTGTTTTACCATAACATTCCTGGAGTGTTTTACATTAACATTCCTTGTGCTGTTTACCATAACATTCCTGGAATGTTTTACATTAACATTCCTGAAGTGTTTTACCATATCATTCTTGAGGTGTTTTACTACAACATTCCTGGGATAGTTTACCAAAACATTTGTGGAGTGTTTTAAAAATAACTTTCCTGTGCAATTTACAATAACATTCGTCAAGTGCTTTACCATAACACTCGTCATGTGCTATACTAGAACATTCCTCAAGTGTTTTACCAACACATTCCAGGTTCGGTTTACGATAGCATTTTGAAGTGTTTAACCATAACATTATTAGTGCGGTTTAACATAACATTCCTGGAGTGTTTTACAATTACATTATTGGTGCGGTTTACCATACCATCCCTGATGTGTTTTACCATAACATTCCTGCAGCAGTTTACCAGAACATTTCTGGAGTTTTTTTTACCATAATATTCCTGGTGTGGTTTACCATTACATTCCAGCTGAGGTTTACCGTAATATTCCAGGATTTTTTAACATAACAGTCATGGAACAGTCCACCATAACATTCCTGGAATGTCTTACACAAACATTCCTGAATTTTTTACCCTAACATTCCTGGAACAGTTAAATATAACATTCAATGTGAAGTTTACCATTACATTCCTGGAGTTTCTTATCATACCATATCTGGAACTGTTTATCATAACATTCCTGATACCATAACGTTCGTGAAGTGTTTTACCATAACATTCCTGGTGCAGTTTACCAAACATTCCTGGAGTGTTTTACAATATTATTCCTGGAGTATTTTACAATAACATTCCTGGGGTATTTTACAATAACATTCCTGGGGTATTTTACAATAACATTCCTGGAGTTTTACAATAACATTCCTGGTGTGGTTTACCATAACAGTATTGGAGTTTTTTACCATAACATTTCTGCCGCGGTTTACCATAACATTCCATCTGTGGTTCACCATAACAATCTTGGAGTTTGTAAAATAGCATTCATGGAACATTCCACCATAACATTTCTGGAATGTTTTACATATACATTCCTGAAGCTTTTTACCATAACATTCATGGAACAGCTAAATATAATGTTCAATTTGTGGTTTAGCATAACATTCCTAGAGTGTTTTAAAACAACATTCCTTGAGTGTTTTACCGTAACATTACTTGAACGGTTAACATGACATTCCTGGTGTTGTTACCATATCTTTCCTGGAGTGTTTTACCATAATATTCATAGAATAGTTTAATATAACATTCCTGTTGTCGTTAACCATATCACTCCTGTAGTGTTTTACAATAACATTCTTGGATTGTTTTACCTTAATATTCATAGCGCGCTTTGCCATAACATTCTTGGTGTATTTTAGCGTAACATTCCTGGAGCATTTTACTTTAAAAATCATAAGTCTTTTACCTTAACATTCTTGGTGTTTTTCCATGACATTCCGGTAGTGTTTTACCATAACATTCTTGGTGGGGCATACTGTAACATTTCTGGAGTGGGTTACCATAACGTTACTGGAGTGTTTTAATATAACATTCCTGACTGTTTTACCAGAACAACCCTGGAGTGTTTTAAAATAACATTCCTGACGTGGTTTACCAAAACATTCCTGGAGTGTTTTAAAATAACATTCCTGGTGCAGTTTACCGTAACATTCATTGAAGTGCTTTACTATAACATTCCTGGTGCAGAATGCACTATGAATGTTATTTTAAATAACATTTAACATAACTTTCCTGGTGCGGTTTACCATATCAGTCCTGGAGTGTTTTACCATAACATTCATGGTTCAGTTTATAGTAACATTCCCCGAGTGCTCTAAAATAACATTGGTGTTGCATTTAAAATTCCTGAAGTGTTTTAGTATAACATTCCGGAAGCAGTTTTCTATAACATTCTGGAGTGTTTTACCTTAAAATTCGTATTGTGGTTTGCTATAACATTCCTGGTGTGGTTTACCATAACATTCCTGTTGCGGTTTGCCATAACATTCCTGGAGTATTTTACAATAACATTCCTGGAATGTTTTACATATACATTCCTGAAGCTTTTTACCATAACATTCCTGGTGTGGTTTACCATAACATTCCTGAAGTGTTTCACCATAACATTGCAAGTACAGTTATCCATAACATTCATGGTGTTTTTGCCATAACATACATTGTGCGGTTTACAATAAACGTTACATATGCGTTTTACTATAATATTCCTGACGTTTTTTATTATAATATTCCTGGAAAGGTTTACCATAACATTCCTGAAGCTTTTTACAATAACATTCCTGGAACGGTTTACTATAACATTCCAGGTGCCGTTTATCACAACATTCCTTGCGTTTTTTACCATAACATTCCTGTTGCGGTTTGCCATAACATTCCTGGAGTGTTTAACCATAACAATCCTGATACGTTTTAACATAACATTCCTGGTGTGGTTTACCATATCATCCCTAGTGTTTTACAATAACATACCTGTAGAGTTAGACCATAACATTTCTGGATTCTTTTACTATTGCATTCCTGGAGTTTTTTTAACCATAACATTCCTTGTGTGTATTACCTAAATATTCCTGATTTGTTTTACCATAACATTCCTTGAACGGTTTAACATGACATTCCTGTTGTGGTATAACATAACATTTCTGGAGAACAGGAACATTCATGAAGCGTTTTGCCATAAAATTTCTGGATTGTTGTACCATAACATTCCTGGAGTATTTTATTTCTACATTCCTAGTGTGTTTTACCTAAATATTCCTGGCGTGTTTTACCATAGCCTTCGTGGTGCAGTGTACCATATCATTCCTGATGTATTTTACCATAATATTCCGGAGTGTTTTAATATAACATCCGTGGTGCAGATTATCATAATATTCCTGGTGTGTTTTATCATAATATTTCTGGAGTGTTTTACAATAACATTCGTGGTGCAGTTTATCATAATTCTCCTGGAGTATTTTACCATAATATTTCTGCAGTGTTTTATAATAACATTCGTGGTGCAATTTACCATAATATTCCTGATGTGTTTTACAATAACATTCCTGCTGTAGGTTACCATAACATTTCTGGAGTGTGTGGTTTGCCATTTCATTTCTGGAGTGGGTTAACATAACATTCCTGGAATTATTTACCATAACATATATGGAATGGGTTACAGTTATATTCCTGGAGTGGGTTATCATAACATTCATGTAGTGGATTACCATAACATGCCTTGAATGGATTATCATAACATTCCTAAACTGTATTATCGTACCATTTCTGGCGTGTTTTGCCTTAAAATTCTTGGAGTGTGTTATCATAACATTCCTGGAGTGTTTTATCACAACATTCCTGGAGTATTTTACCATAACATTCCCGGTCTGTCTTACCATAACCGTCCTGGAGTGTTTACCATAACCATCCAGGTGCTGTTTGACATAAAATTCTCAGTGCGGTTTACCATAACATTCCCGAATTGTTTACTATAATATTGATGTAACGGTTTACCATAACATTCCTGGAACGGTTTACCTTAACATTCATGGTACAGTTTACAATAACAATCCTGGAGTGTTTACCATAACAATTCTGGTGCTGCTTACCATGACATTTCAGGAGTGTTTAACAATAACTTTCCTGCAGTGGGTTACTATAACATTCATGGAGTGGGTTACCATAACATTCCTGGAGTGGGTTACAATTACATTCCTGGAGTGAGTTAACATAACATTCCTGGAATGGTTTACCAGAACATTGCTGGGGTGAATTACAATAGCGTCCCCCTAATGTGTTACCATAACATTCCTTAAGTGGGTTACCATAACATTCCTGGAGCGGGTTACCATAGCTACCCTGTAAGTGTTTACCATAAGACTGCCTGAAAAGGTATCATAACATTCCTGATACCCGGAAGTTAGTTCTCTGCAGGCTGCATGGCCACAGAGCTACGACATAGCCCTGCTCAGTTAATCAGGTCTAATTCTTTGCGAGGAGCTCCAAAGGAGAGGAGGGATAGAGTACTTGTCAGCTCTGTTTCGGCTTGCCCTGAAAACTGCATAGTTGTTTTACCACAGTCATGTTTGCTCCAAACGAAACTGACCGATGCTCTCAGAGTCAGCAGGTACAACATAATTCTGCGTCATGTTTCATATAGATATACGGAGTTAACTGTTTCTTATAGGTGATGTTTCATATAGATGAGACGGTGTTAGCTATTTCATATAGGTGATATGATGTTAGCTGCTTCGTATAGGTGATATGGTGTTAGCTGTTTCATATAGGTGATACCCCCGTGTGGTACCCGGGATCTGCAAAGAATAGGACCACTGTACCCTACCATGCATGATCGTAAAAGGCGACTAAGGAGGGTTCGGCATAGGGCCAGCAACCCTATCTGGTAAAAAACTGCTATAGAAAAAGAAGCAAGGGAAACAACAAATGCAGGACAGGCATTAGTGGAAAACCCTTGCGGAAGCCCCATGTGCCCTGGGCACTTAAGGTTTAGAGAGAAAAGAGAGAGAGAGAGAGAGAAAAGAGAGAGAGAGAGAGGTGATATGGTGTTAACTGTTTCATATGTGATATGGTGTTAGCTGTTTCATAATATGGTGTTAACTGTTTCATATAGATGATATGGTGTTAGGTATTTCTTATTATGGTGTTAACTGTTTCATGTAGATAATATGGTGTTAGCTGTTTCATATAGATAATATGGTGTTAGCTGTTTCATAATATGGTGTTAGCTATTCATAATATGGTGTTAGCTATTTCATAATATGGTAATAGCTATTTCATATTATGGTTTTAGCTATTTCATAATATGATATTAGCTATTTCATAATATGGTGTTAGCTATTTCATAATATTGTGTTAGCTATTCATAATATGGTGTTAGATATTTCATATAGATAATATGGTGTTAGCTGTTTCATAATATATTGTTAGCCTTGTCATATAGGTGATATGGTGTTAGCTATTTCATATAGGTAATATGGTGTTAACTGTTTCATATAGGTAGATTCCGTATGTGATGGCAACAACAGACGTTTGATTGTGCGAGAAAAATTCAGTCAAGAACCTTATAATAATATTGATTCTAAGGCTGAACTATAACAATTAATTACTAAGCATGCATTAAAAGAATAAATACTAAAAAGAAGTAACATTTTTGTTATCTAAAATTTTTTTCGTATTTGTTCAGGTACGTGGTGCAAGGGAAGTAACAGCGATATTATTCCTTTAATCACCGAGTAGCAAGCATCGTAGTACAATCTTCGGGCTAAGCCGAAATATGATGCCATTGTTATTCCTTTTTTTTTACTGCATTGTTCACTGTTGTTGGAAACACAGTAACCAGCGGAGCAGAGTTGCTGGCAGCAACAAAACTACGGACACATTGGACATAATGCCACCTAAAGAGACATTAGGACGAATAGAACAAGTTGTCAGTCAAAAGATTAGAAGTAACAGAAGCATTTCAACAAGGCAAATTCGCTGGATAAGTTGTTAGTTTCTGACAACACTAAGTTTTGTAAAATCTTCAGGTACAACTGCTTCAAATGAGAAACAACGAAGAAAGAAAAGTGACAAGAGAATTACCTGGGACTCCAACCTGTGATCACGTTAACCGGTAATTCCCCAAGTTAAAAACGAGAAAAACCGAAACTTTTGAAAGTGGTCTGTTACCTTAACCGGCTTATACTATAAAATAACCTAGCAAAAAAGCTACCAGTGAAGTCTGTTGAAGGATAATAGGGTCAATCGGATGATTATGCTTAATTTGCATCGATAGAATCAGCCACTTTCGACTTTAGTTCAGCACGTGAGCATTTTGTAAAGATTAAATGTCAGCGCTAATAAGATTAAAATCGCCAAGCGAACATTTACTTCCCACTTATATTTCTTAAGTGTGTTTAATTTTAAATTTAAACAAGTTTAAATTCTCGGATGTTGTAAACCAGTATTTCGGAAAATACTTCATTCATATATAATTTACATCTGTAGCGGTTTAAAAAAAATCCCAGCACGATCACTGGACTCCAACAACAGAGTCCAGCTACAGACTCCAGCTACAGACCCCAACTACAGACTCCAGCTACAGACTCCAACTACAGACTCCAGCTAAAGGACTCCAATTACAGACTCCAGCTACAGGACTCCAACTACAGATTTCAGCTACAGACTCCGACTACAGGCTCCAACTACAGACTCCAAATACAGACTCCAACTACAGACTTCAACTACAGACTCCAGCTGAGCTAACAGCCGCACAGTCACGAAAGACAGAGTAAAGCAGGATTCTCTGGTGATTCTCTGTGTGTAGAATGTAAACTGTAGATGTATTGCTATTCATTTCTTTGTATATTTCCACTATTGTCCACTTTAATAATGTTCTTTCTTACATTACTATTCTACGTTGTTTTGCGTCTGTTTTGTTACTCACTTCACAGACTTACTTGCTTCCAGGTTCATTCTCTCTCAGTGGAAATAGTAATACAGAAGCAGCAAGGTTACAGTTATAATGACTTTAATGATGCACGGGGTGACGATGAGTCGATGAGCGACATGACGAGAACGACAAATGCATCAACAAAATCCATGGACACAAGACTGGACATCTCCACGATATATGTTCCCGGCAGACTACTGTCGCCATCAGAACAACCTAATACACTCTATTCTACATCTATTTCACTAAACACCAACATTTCTAACAGCCTAATCTACATCTGTCTCAGACGATACACAAAACACAACTGTCCCTCAGTCATATGATTTCTCTCTCACCTGACCTTTTTACTGTCATTCCCACTCCGTGACCCTCGTGTAATCCGAGACAAAGCAGATGGACTCTACTCACAAACAGCTGATTACTTTAGAAGATAACTCACTTTATACAAATGTTCCAATTCTCAGATGAGTTATCTATCTTACATCCTAACATTCAGTATACTGCTATAGATATCTCCCACCCCCCCCCCCCCCCCCCCAAACAGAGTTTTACTGAAGAGAAAACTCTCAAAAAGAATTAATCACTATCAAACACAACCTTAGTTGGACCCATAAGGTGTAGCAATCGGTTTTGAAACCGGTCGGGTTTAAGGAACTCAGCAGTTTATTTTCTTCCAGTCCAGTAATATAACTCAGGCATGCGGAGTATTCTGATTCTCTCATCAGAGGCAACTGCAAGGGTATTAAAAAAAACCACACTGCGTACTCAACCGTAGAAAGTTTCTCTCACCTGGCTACCATTTCTCTATCATTTATCCAATATCTCTTTCTAGACATTAGCTTTACCGCTGTCTTTGTGCAATATCTCTTTCTAAACATTAGCTTTACCGCTGTCTTTGTACTCTATGCAAATAACAACCTACTCTCACGTGTATATTCAACGCTATGAGTAGTAGAGTATAGCATATGCAATCTCCATAACAAACCATCCTATATCTGTCACATGTGCCTACTCGCAACATGAGCAGAACAGGGTATATGCATAAGGGTATCATAACAATCCAACCCATATCTGTCGCATGAGGCTATCCGCAACATGGACATAACAGGAACATGAGTAAAAGGCAATCCGCTTTACAATAAGTCCTACCAAAGGACTATATGCCACGTACCATATGTACGGCCCCAAAATGGAACAATCTAGGTCTAATACAAGACCCCTGCGATAAACTTACCACAGCCATGACGCTATGTAAGCTCTAGATGTGTCGGGCGAGGTAAACATCAAGAGGAAGCATATATATATATTGCAAACCTCCATCATACTCCAATCCGAGTTATGCAGCGTCTAATTCTGTAACTACCCATAAGTAAGCATTAAGCTCGTTCTAACGGTAAAGACATACAACTGACATGTAAAGCACTAACTAGTGGGCTTTTCACTCCGAACAATATAACCACCAGAACAGGACATCTCTGGGAAAGGTAATTGTCTCACAGCAAAACAAACAGGAAACCATTTTACTTTTCTGGAACACAGGATACCTGGTCTCAGTGTTATAGTCTCATTTCAGTCAAAATCGGATATGCTACCTGTAAGAAATTCTCAGAATGACAACTTTTCTAATCAATAGCATCTATCACTACTTGTATGTCCAAAAACAAAAGAGTTAACTACCAAAAGAAAACAGTTTAGTGACATACACCACAACAAAATTGTTCATATATTAATGACCAAAACAAGTCACTGAAATCGATGATATTTCATCCAGCATACTGTTCATTATTGTCAAGTCACAAAAATGACGACTCTGCTATCCAGTAATAGTTTCCATAAGTGCTAGGAATGTCAAAGCACTGAAAGATATCTGTCCTATGTAAGCAGTTCAGTTCAGATGAAAATAAACCGAGTTCGTAGTTGAAACTGTAACAAGCTTGCTAGGGTAACAAGCAAAACAGAGAGAGTCGACCTCCGCGGGACAGCTATCCAACACGAACAGACTACTGGGTGAGACTGGAACTTCACAGCAATAATCCAAATTTCAAACGATTCACTTAGGCAAGGCAAACAGCAAACAGGACAGTAACCTTCAATCTGGAGAGCCAGGGAATGGCTCCTTCTGCATGCAGGCAAGTACAGGACCTAAGCTTGACCCCCTCAGGAAACAGCATGTAGGTCCAGATATACCTGATGATACCGTCACTGCAAAATATGACTATCCGACAGATACTGGTGCCACAATTCCCGTGGATACCATCGTGGCTGTACGAGGACGAGCGAACTGGGTGCCCGTATCTGGACAACTTGAAATCCTTTTCTTGTAACGAAAGCGAAATACAAAAAAATAAATCCACGTAGCGAATGTGACCTGTTGTAGCAGAATTCCATATAGACTACTTCTGCACCATAACGATGTAGAACGCAGTGGATAACATACAGCCTGGTAATTAGGATCAGAACTGTAGAAACATCAATCACGAAACGTTGAAGAATGCATAATCCAGTAATATAAAGCAAAAAGTCTGTAACACGCTAGGCACGTGCGCCCACATTGTAGCCTTGACACAGGGCAGGTCACGATGCAGGACTGTATACGTTTACAGTGAGCTTTAGGGCTGATCATTGCCCCACTTAATTTGATTGCTTTCCACACACATCCATCACAAGATGAGTCTCCTTCAAATAGATTGAAGGAAAAGAAAAATGAAAGCATTCCAATAAAAATTGCCAAACCATCAGTTACTACAGATGCAAGGTCTGGTATCAGTCCCTGCAGTTCACTTGAGCAGATAATTGACTTGAGCAGTGCTGTCACTTCAACTTCAGACTTTTCCTTTATGTTTGAAAGTAAAGAAGGAAACAGCTCAGAAGTATTCACACTTGGCTTGAGTGACACAGGAGCATCTACACTGTAAGTGTTAATGTTTACATTATAGGTGCCAGTGTTTGCCTGCTGCTGATATGAAAACTCTACATCTGATGTAAATGTTAATGTTTATCTGACTCTTGTTGGTCTTCCTCTCTTTCATTCAGCTCATCTCTCAGATATACAAGTAGTTTTTCCATATAGCAGAGTTTGTTAGACCAGAAAATTTTCATTGTTTGATTTTTAATGTTTGTTGCAATTTCTCTTGTCAGTTTCAACTGATACATACTTCTTTGTCTTGTTTTCTATTCATAGACAAAATAAAGAGGGGTTACAACACAGTGCATCCATGTCCTCAGAACTTACAATGAAAGCAGCGAGGATTAAAAGTACTGTTCTGACTCAGAAAGTCCTACCTACTGCCCGAAAGCCGAAGTTTAGCTTCAAGGCATGCTATCCCAGTAAACTAAAGGGCATGGAACTTAAGATTCTAGAACAACCAGAAGGGCAGCATCGGGCCAGGTACCAGACAGAAGGGAGCAGGGGTGCAATAAAAGATGTGAGCCAACAGGGATTTCCTTTCATAAAGATGAGCAACTTGTGTGAGGTTAATTTGTAGTGGGTCTGGGTGGCTTAATGATTGAGGAATCAGCCTAATGATAAAAGAGTTCTGGGTTTAAGTCCAGCTCTGTGACTGATGATCTTTAATGAGTCTAGAATTTCCTTAGTGGTCTCACAATTTCCTCCAAACTCTTGGGTAGTGGAATCAGATGTTTTGATGGTAAAAATAGAATTATCAACCAACAAGGTGAGAAACATTAGTGTTCATGTTCATGTGGTTCTCAGTACATTAAGGAAAAAAAAAACAGATTTTCCAATAAAAATTAGTCTTTCATATTCTGGATCATGCCTTGGTTCACAGTGAATGAAGGGGAAATCTATCATTATGAGGATTTCTTGTATCTTACATCCTTCCCGTGCCATTAAACGTCACATAGGGCTCGCATAGTTGTTTGCCAAGTTTTCCTGTTCTCGGTGAGTCTTTCAACTTCATCATGGGATATTATGCCCAATAAACTGGCTTCTCTTAACAATGTCCTCTTCAGAGTTTCACGTGGTCGACCTCTTTTTCTTCCTCCTGTTGTGCTCCATTTGATAGCTTGTTTTGATATTCTCTGATTATTTCTTCTCATCACATGACCTACATATGTCCATCTTCTTTTTCTGATCACCCATGAGACAGGTTGTTGGTTGCTCATCTGTCTTATCTCTGCGTTGTTCTTGAATTTGTTCCACTTTATACAGATTATTTTCCTTTGGCATTTGTTTTCAAAAGAGTCTAATTTCATGTCTATTTATTTAGTTGATTTCTGACTTTTGCATGCATAAATGAGGGTGGATAATCACATTTGAATTGAATAATCTTAACTTGGTTTTTGTGCCTATAACTTTTGAATGCCATACGTTCTCATGATTTCTTGTATACCTCAGCATTAATGTTGCTAAATAAAAAGGTTTCCAAACATATTTATGGAGTCAGTCAAAGCAGCTTTTAGATGGTGGGGTGGGGTGGGGGGAGAGGGTCAAAGTCAAAAACTTTTTTCTTTCATGGACTCAAGAGTCAAAAGCAATTTTGGGTGGAGTTGGTAGAAATATAGTGGGACAGTTTAAACATTGAGGAGTTGGCATCAGGTTTGCTGTTGAAGTTTTGATATGCTGACCCCACAGCCCTGCTAATAGTCTTTATGATGTTTTTGTTACTGTTTTGATGGCTATTTTAGTGTCTTCTAGTAAGTATGCAAATTAAGCTCTTGGAAGCTGATGGTATCTTGAATATTTTGCAGCATAGAGAGGGAGTGAATGTTTGTGTCCTGTTTCAGTTCCTGCAGTTATTATAGAAAGGTTCTCAGAAGGCTCCTCTACTAAAAAGGAGCATATTGAACTCTTTCCCCTTTAACCAGGATATAGCATCTCAAAAGAATAGCTTATTTATTTGAAACACCAGTCAGAATAGATTGCTGGCTCTAGTGACTGTGTCATTCTTTTCTGTGTTTTTTTAAATTTTGCTGCCTCATGGGAGGTCACTTGATAAATTTCTATGTAACTCATTAAATTTTGATATGCTAACATTGGGAAAAAAGAAAGAGAAGAAGACCAAGGCGAAGATGGCTGCAAGACATCGTTGATTATCTGCAAATGGATGCATCAGCAGCAGGGCATCTTCCTTACAACCGAGAGGCCTGCAGGAGAGCTGTTAGGGAGGCAAAGTTCCGCAAGGGACATGCAAATGACTGACTGAACATTCTAAATCACATTCATTTTTATAATTCAGCTTTTTGGCTACAACAAGCCAGCAAAGCTGCAGGTCTTCATTGGGGATGAGTGTGGCCATGTTAAACCTCATGGCTTGTACCAAGCCTGTCATGTGTTTGGGAAAAACTGCACAGCCTGCCTAGAGCTGCAGTTAGAGGACACGACCATCATTGAAACTGACATGCTGCCAGAGAATGACATGACTGTCAAGTAGGTAGAAGTGTGCTTTATTCACAGTCATAAATGTAACATTAGGTAAATATAACTTGATTCATCATCATCATCAGGTGCCATGCCTACTGGCATTGGCTATTATGCTTCTCTTGAGTACATGATCCTTCATGCAGGCCATCAGCTCAGTTGGTGATCTCCTCTCACACCATCTCATCAGACTTTCCAGTATTATTTCTCTTGGTCTTTTCCTGGCTCTTCTTCCCTCTATTTTTTTACACAGTTAACCTGAATACACAGTTAAAAATGCAATATTAGAATTTATGCAAATATAATTTGATCACAGACTTACAAATGTAATATTAGAATGTACATGAACATAATCTGGTAAAAAAAAAGGGATATGGTGTTAATGTCCATATTTTCCTTGACTTCTCAGCACACTAGAGGGTGATATGGTCAGTATCACGCCTGGCCACCTTTCCTTTCCCAACTCCAGAAGAAGTCGGATACCCATTTCTCAACTTGGTGACTGGGGTGCCTCCAACCAGATTCAAACCCTGACCTTCGCCATGAGAGACCAGTGTACTAACCAGTTCACCACTCAGATACCCATAATCTGGTTACAGAGTTATAATATTATAAGAGAGATAAATATGATTTGATTACACATTTATAAATGTAACATAATAACTGGAATAAATATAACTTCATAAAACAATTATAAATATAAAATTATAATGGAAGCAAATGTAATTTGATTACAGAGTTATAAATTTAACATTGGAAAATATAGATCATCATCATCATCAGGTGCCATGCCGACTGGCGTTGGCTATTATGCTTCTCCAGAGTACCCGATCCTTCATGCAGGCCATCAGTTCAGTTGGTGATCTCCTCTCACACCATCCCGTCAGACTGTCCAGTATCATTTCTCTTGGTCTTCCTCTTGATCTTCTTCCTTCTATTTTTCCTGTTGTTATAATATTTTCAATGCCCCCTCTTCTCATTGCATGTCCTATGAAAGTACATTGTCTCTCTCTTATCTTTCTGACAAGGTTTTTTGTCTCTCCAGCTCTTCTCATACATTCTTCATTAGTTATTTTTGCTGTCCAGGGGATTCGCAACATTCTTCTAATAAACCACATTTCTGCTGCTTCCAATGATTTTTGTGCAGACTTGCCTATTGTCCATGATTCACTTCCATATAACAAGATAGGTTCAATATAGCATTTTAGGACTCGTTTTCTAACATTCATTGATAAAGATGTGTTAGCTAATATGTTTCTCATTCTCTGAAATGCAGTCTTTGCTTGACCTATTCTGTTCCTAATTTCTATTCTGCATTTCCCATCTGAAGTTATTACTGCTCCAAGGTATTTGAATTTCTGCACCTGCTTTAGAATAGTTCCGTTTAATTGAATACTGCATGCTGGTGGATTCTGTTTCTTAGATATAACCATAGTCTCTGTCTTTTTAATGTTCAAAGTAAGGCCTTCTGTTCACTTTCTTTGGTGACTTTATCCAAGAGATTTTGCAGGTCTTGTTGGTTCTCAGCTATCAGTACTGTGTCGTTAGCATACCGAAGGTTGTTAATATTGTATCCTCCAATTTTTGATGCCTGGTTCTGTGATGATTGTTCTTAGAATATTCTCGCTGTACAGAGAAAAAAGGTCTGGAGATAGTACACATCCTTGTCGCACCCCTTGTTTTATAGGTTGGTATTTTCCAATTCTATTTTCAACTCGAACTGCTGCTTCTTGCTGCCAGTATAGATGTTTTACAATCCTCAAGTCTTTGCCGTCTATATTGATGTCTTCAAGCATTTTAATAATTTCACTATGTTTCACCTTGTCAAATGCCTTGGTGTAATCAATGAAGCATAAGTAGAGATCTTTCTGTACTTCTAAAGCTCTTTCTGTTAGTGTTCGTAAAGCATAAATGGCATTGTGTGTTCCCTTTCCTTCAACAAATCCAAACTGTTCATCTGCTATTTCCATTTTTATCTTTTTCCTTGTTCTTCTCATAATGATTCTCAGAAGTAGCTTCGTTATGTAAATATAGATCAGAGTATAAAAAAAATGTTGTTTCGAAATATTCAATTACTTAGCAAATTAAATGCAGTCAATTTCTTGTGCCAGAATTGAAACAATTCAAGAATTCAAGGAACAAATTCAGGAACAACACAGAGATAAGACAGATAAGCAAACAACAACTTGTCTCATGGGTGATCAGGAAAAGAAGATGGACATATTTAGACCATGTGATGAGAAGAAATAATCAGAGAATATCAAAACAAGCTATCAAGTGGAACACAACCGGCTGAAGAAAAAGAGATAGACCACGTGAAACTCTAAAGAGGACATTGTTAAGAGAGGCCAGCTCAGTGAGCATAACATCTCTTGATGAGACTGAACAACTCGCCAAAGAAAGGAAATCTTGGCCAGCTACCGTGCGTGACTACCGTTTAGTGGCATGGGAAGGATGGAAGATGTAAGAATTTCACTAGTACTGTTACTGTTTAGCATTACCAATCATGTTTCTCCATTCTGTATGTTGGCTTTGTCTTTGGTATTTTTGATCATTCACTACAGTCAAATGAAACTGTTGTCTTTGGTATTTTTGATCATTCACCACAGTCAAATGAAACTGTTGTCTTTGGTATTTTTGATCATTCACCACAGCATTCTTGAAAACCCATCTCTGCCAGTCAGATGAAGTCTTATTTCTTCCACTTTGGTGGAGTACTGTTAGAACTGCTTTCTCAGTCATGTTGTGTAATTTATAAGCTAGGTGGCAACCAATCATGACATTGACATTTCCATATTATAAGACAAAAACAAAAAAAAACAAATCCCAAAACATCCTATTTGGTCTTTTCTCAGAAAGTTTTAATATATTTGTTTTGATAAGTTACATTTCTTTGTTCACAATTTTTCCCACTGAAATGTAGTCCAAAATATTCATTCCAAAACTTTATGTTGTCAGAGATTTTACATTTGCGATTTACTGTCAAGTGGATATTCAGCTTTCCCATAATGCACTTGCAGTCATGTGTACAGTGTAGACTCATGTGCTTCATTCTGCTGGCAGATATTCTCCATTTATGGAAAATTAGTTCCTTAACACTAGTATCAGGCAAGACTATGGGATCAGAAGCAACCTTATTTGTTCTGAGTTGCCAGAAATGTACCATTACATAGGAGTTGACTAACGACAGTGGAAAATAGGCAAGGTAGGGGTCTAAGGTTTGGAGCACTGGCTCTCTAGCCCTGGTGTCAGGTATAAAGTTTTACAACTGTGTTCATTCATTCATTCATTTGCATGTCCCTTGTGGAGCAATACCTCCCTAACAGCAATCCTGTAGGCCTCTCGGTTGTAAGCAAGATGCCCTGCTGCTGATGCATCCATCTGCAGATCATCAATGATGTCTTGCATCCATCTTCGCCTTGGTCTTCCTCTCTTTATTTTTTCCCCACTATGTACCCTTCCAAGACGGTCTTCTCTAGATTGTGTTGGTACAGGATCATATTTGCCTTTAGAATCTGTTTTGCTTAGCTGTACTACACATATTCTCATGCTGTGTGAGATGACATTTTGTGGCCATGCAAAGAATGCTCAAGAAAGCTCTCCACTGACTCATTGTTTTTCTTTCCCCTTCACAGACTTGACTGTGTTGGTATCTTAAAGCTGAAAAATGCTGATGTTGAACACCGGATTGGGCTTAAACGTGCCAGGGAGAAGAAGAAAAGAAACAATTGGGCAAGTCTTGTAGCCAGGTGCCTGGTCAAGAAGTCTGACAAGACCCATCATGTCTTACAGGTGATCTTAAACCCAATATTCTGCAGTAAGTTCATACGTGTTGTGGAGAATTACAAAGCTCTGAGATGTATGTTGTGATATATATGTTGTGGGGCAGGAAAGGTAGGAAAGGAAAAGGGGCTTCTGTACCACACCATTAAAGAATATGGGGCTTACAGTGTTAGAGCCAATGTTTTCCTGGATTCGTCTATGCTACTGAGCCATATGAAGGATACGGTGTTAATACCATGGCAGATTATCTATTAGGATGAAAAGTCTTCAATACTGAGCCATATGAAGGATACGGTGTTAATACCATGGCAGATTATCTATTAGGATGAAAAGTCTTCAGTACTGAGCCATATGAAGGATACGGTGTTAATACCATGGCAGATTATCTATTAGGATGAAAAGTCTTCAATACTGAGCCATATGAAGGATACGGTGTTAACGCCATGGCAGTAGGCCATCAGGGAATACAAACTCTGCAAATTCAGATTATTGCTTCATGA
This sequence comes from Achatina immaculata, assembly GCA_009760885.1. Classification (NCBI taxonomy): domain Eukaryota; kingdom Metazoa; phylum Mollusca; class Gastropoda; order Stylommatophora; family Achatinidae; genus Lissachatina; species Lissachatina immaculata. The sequence continues at coordinate 31,703,075 of CM019713.1, forward strand.
ATTTTATACCATGAGATGATCGGTACAGATGGGGGTGAAGTTCTAACTAAATGTAATCTAGAGGCACAGATGGGGGTGAGGTTCTAACTAAATGTAATCTAGAGGCACAGATGGGGGTGAGGTTCTAACTAAATGTAATCTAGAGGCAAAGATGGGGGTGAGGTTCTAACTAAATGTAATCTAGAGGCACAGATGGGGGTTCATCCATCACTGTCTTAGTGCATACACTTTTCCTTCTGAAGAGTGCTGTAGTCAGAAACATGATTTATGAAAAAAAAGCGCAGGCACTCACTTCTACAGGTGAAGTGACTAGTACACATTCAGCTTGGATTGAACCCTGGACTTTTGTTAGGGTGCCTGAGTGGTGAAGCAGTTAGTACACTCACATGCCTTAATAAACACTGGAGCACATAATGTAGCCAGACTGTGTTGTCAGGTTCACATACTTTAAGGCATAGTATATAAGATCTTACCCAGAACCCATTGCTACTCAGAGAGGTCATGGTTCACATGTTTTATGTGAATATACATAGAGAGAGAGGGGGGGGGTACAGTTAGTGAGCACCATGTGTACAAGCTCACATACAGTGAGAGAGACCATGTGTACAAGCTCACATACAGTGAGAGAGACCATGTGTACAAGCTCACATACAGTGAGAGAGACCATGTGTACAAGCTCACATACAGTGAGAGAGACCATGTGTACAAGCTCACATACAGTGAGAGAGACCATGTGTACAAGCTCACATACAGTGAGAGAGATCATGTGTACAAGCTCACATACAGTGAGAGACCATGTGTACAAGCTCACATACAGTGAGAGACCATGTGTACAAGCTCACATACAGTGAGAGAGACCATGTGTACAAACTCACATACAGTGAGAGACCATGTGTACAAGCTCACATACAGTGAGAGAGACAATGTGTACAAGCTCACATACAGTGAGAGAGACAATGTGTACAATCTCACATACAGTGAGAGAGACTATGTGTACAAGCTCACATACAGTGAGAGAGATTGCTTTAATTCTAGCTGAAGGATGGTCATCACCTGTTAAAGCAGTGGTTCTTAAAATGGGAAGTACTGTCCTCTCTGTGGTAGTATGAAGATCAAGGGAAATTGTGAGTGTAAAGGGGCAGTAGGAACATCATAATTTTTTTTTGTGGGGGGGGTGCTAAGGATATGGTCTGGGAGAAAAAGGGGTAACAGCCTGAAAAAATTGGGTAACCACTGTGTTAGATTATCTATAGGATTAAAGTTAGGTTATCTATATGATTAAAGTTAGATTATCTATAGGATTAAAGTAAGATTATATATAGTATTAAAGTTAGGTTATCTATAGGATTAAAGTTAGAGTATCTATAGCATTGAAGTTAGATTATCTATAGGATTAAAGTTAGATTATCTATACTATTAAAGTTAGATTATTTATAGGATTAAAGGACTAGAACACAACTTTAATCTTTGGCAAGAGAGGGGTTAGATTACAGCTTATGTTAAAAAAAAGTCTCTTATTGTAGAACCACAAATGCCCATTATGGGCAAGGAAAAATACGAAGTGTCTAAGTGATGATGTGAAGGCTATACTGGTTTCTTCTCACTTATTTATTTCTGCTGCAGCTCAAGCAGTGGGTCAGCCAGAGATATTACGGATGAGCCTGACAGAATCCAGTGTTAAAGATGGTGAGAGTTTGTTTATCATTGGGAAAAATTTCAAGAACAAGGGAACTAGAGTTTTGTTTCAGACTGGACTCCGCTGATGAGAACATTATCTGGCAAGCAGAAGCTGAGATCGAACAGGATTTTGTCCAACCAGTACGTGTGTTTCAGTGCAGCCATTTCTTTTCTTTTTATAGCCAGTTTTTTTGCTTGGGAGTGTGAGGGAAGATGTTGTCCAATGAGGCAATCAGCAACCCATAGCTGATATGCCAGCATCAGGGTTAGCCAACCATAGCTGACCAAGACCCTGTCCCACCTCTCTGTTGGTACCCCCAGTAACAGGCCTAGCTTGGCTAATGGGGCAGGGTTTGCCATACTACTCATGGTGGTGGAGTCTGGTAAAGAAGCATTTCTCACACCTTGCCTTTTAACTGTACTCCGGCACTGAAAAAAGTAACTGCTATAACCTGCTCCCATGCCGATACGATGCTGTACCTCAACACCTCTACACCATCGGCTGCAAATAACAACAGCTCGCAGTTGCAGGGAGACAGCTCAAGACAAGACAAGACAAATGTGCTCTGGAGCAAAAATGATTGTGCTGGACTGATAGTCTCTGGAGAACCAGAACTGAAACCAGTCCCTATTGGTGCTCTTAATTTAGATAACAGGGCAAGGTTCACCATGAGAATTTTAAGAAACTCTTTTTTTGGTCCATCAAGAAAACCATTATGATCCACTCCCAAACCTACAGACTTGTGTTCCAACATCTTCACAGCTTCTAAGAACATCCGTCATGCAATTCCTGGAAGTTACAACAACAGCAACAGTTTCTATACAAAGATGGTCTTTGTTGTAGAGATGGCACAGTTATGCCCCTTTCTTTTTATAACAATCCCAGAAACTTGTCTCTGCAAATGATGTCGAAGTATTTATAGAAGCTGGCCATTCTTATAAACTTACTTCAGAAATTAAAACAAACCCAATATGTAAATAGTGAAATAGTAAATCAGTATGTCATTTTTGAAAAATCATATATTGGCAGCGATTTTGCAAAAAGGCATGTTATTTATTATAGTCCATAATAGAAATATACATTAAATGATGAAATAAACTATTAACAATATTTTCATGTTTTTTTATGTTTAAGACTCATCTCATATGCAAAGTTCCTCCATACATAGACCTAGGGGTGGATCACCCTGAAGTAGCTGAGATTGTGGTCAGCTGCTCGGGCAAAAGGAGTGATCCACAAAACTTCACTTACATACCAGGTTAGTTGACACTGTAAGTCATCTTAGATATATATTTGTCTTACTTTTTGATTAAACTGAATTAATTAACAAATCACATCCTCATAAATATCTGTGGAGCACAAGATAGTGACACATTTCTTCTATTTATGTAGGTTGTTACAATCTTTTCAGGATTTTGCTATATTTTGTTTGTTTGTTTGTCTTCCTGCATGTCTTCACATAAACAAAGAGAATGCTCCAGCTTGTCTCACTTTGAAGGGTAGATAATCTTTATCTTCAAAAGCAAGGCATGCTGCAACAAGAAAACTGAAAGAGAAATGTATGACACCACTGAGTGATGAAATCATGACCACCACTGAGTGATGAAATCATGACCACCACTGAGTGATAAAATCATGACCACCACTGAGTGATAAAATCATGACCACCACTGAGTGATAAAATCATGACCACCACTGAGTGATAAAATCATGACCACCACTGAGTGATAAAATCATGACCACCACTGTGTGATAAAATCATGACCACCACTGAGTGATAAAATCATGACCACCACTGAGTGATAAAATCATGACACCACTGTGTGATAAAATCATGACCACCACTGAATGATAAAATCATGACCACCACTGAGTGATGAAATCATGACCACCACTGAGTGATAAAATCATGACCACCACTGAATGATGAAATCATGACCACCACTGAGTGATAAAATCATGACCACCACTAAGTGATAAAATCATGACCACCACTGAGTGATTAAATCATGACCACTACTGAGTGATGAAATCATGACACCACTGAGTGATGAAATCATGACACCAATGAGTCATGAAATCCCAGTCACCATAAGGAGCTTCTGCTCAATGGGAAAACCAATAAAATATTACTGTACCTACCTAGACCATGGGAACTATAAGAACATCCTTTCTATTTCCACTCTTAATGTGTACATCTACCTTGCCATCTACACTTTTTTTCTCCTTTTTGTTTCTCTTGTTATATACTGTATATGTTAATCTTGGTGAACTACCATGCGGGCCCTATGCAAAGTTTAGTGGCACGGGAAGGATGTAAGATGTAAGTAACACTGTATATGTTGTTCACAGCCTCAGTACAGAGCATGAACCTTCTTGAAGGTTGTGGAATCAGAGTCAAAAGTAATTTTGGAAGTAATTAGAACCAGAGTCTGTAGAAGTGTACCATTTACAAGTTGTATAAAGGAGGTAGAGTTAGACAAAAGAATAGGGTTCCAAGCAATTTTGAATACAGTCAGAAATGTACCATTTATGAAGGAACTGGGATGAGGCGGTAAAAGAAAAATAGAGAAGTCAGCAGCAGAAGAAATTTTAGGTTGAACTGGAATCATTAGAAATGTACCATTTATGACAGAATTAGATAGTATGCAGATAGAGAGAGCAGAATCAGAAATAGTTTTAGGTAACATCGGTAAAAATATACCAACAAATGTTTCAAGGGGTTAGTATATTAAAAAAGAGAAAAAGAGAGAGAATCCAAAGTAAGAATCAGTTTTTGTAGAGTTAGAAATGACAGAAATGTACCATTTATGAAGGATTTGGAGACTGGCAGTAGAAAAACAGAAATTAGAACCAAATGTGTAGCACACCACCTCCATAGCCAAGATTTTCCTGTAAACTTTATGCACACAAGTATACATGTACTGTTTGTTCAGAATGTTTAGAGTGCATACCACCTTATTTGTTTTAATCAAGACAAATATTAAATTTTATATCCTTGAGTGGCAGTATTCATGGGATTACCCATAGTTCAGACAGATGAACTGTAAATTCAAGATAATAATGTATATTTAAAACTCACCAGTTTACCCCTTGGCTCCATCTATGAAAAAAGAGGTTCCTATGGACACAGATGGTGCTTCTTCTGTGCAGTCACTTTCTCTTGTCTCCCCTGGTGAGTAATCTTCAATTTGTTATTGGCATTTTAAGCCTTTTATTTTCCTGTTCATGGGCAGTGACTCGGTGAAGTTTCATTTTCATAGAATTAAAAGATGTCCTATTTTCACTTTGTGCACAGACAGCCATGTGTGCTATGTATAACAGTATGCCTGACCATGCAGGCAGATGACTGGAGGCAAGTTTCCTCAACAGAGATTGATGGAGCACATTTTAGAACTGGGTTGAATGGATGTTGGTAGCAGTGAGAATCCGCTACTTTTCAGTTAAAGAAACCATGTTGCTGTCAGCTTCACTTTTCCAGTCAAAAGTGACTTCTGTTTGTGGTTTTGTTTCATCAGAAAATCTGTTTACCCATATTGTTTTAATATTTAACACAGTATGATTTGTTAGCAGTTATAAGGCAAACATAAGGGGATTTTGATAGTCAGCTATACTAACTAATAATATTCTAAACATAAGTCATCATGAAGAGTATATACTATGTCCAGTCTTTCTAATCCACGTAATGAGATCTTGCAGACCTACATCTTAAGACCTTGCACATCCTCATCATATGATCTTGCTCACTTACATCATAAGATCTTGTTCATCCATGTCATGAGATCTTGGAGACCTATATCATGAGGCCTTGCATACTTACATCATAAGATCTTGCATACTCACACCATGACATTTTGCAGACCTATGTCAAGATGACTTGCAGATCTACATCATAAGACCTTGCAGGAACAAATTAATCTGAGAAATAAGATGTGAAGCTATTGCAAAAACCTTGCAAAAAATTTGGACAAAATTATCTTAACCTGAATCACAATGGCTAAAGAAAATTCCTAACCTAGAGCAGTCTATCATTTAAACACCAGCTATAGACCATAGCCATATCAGGATTAAACTGGATCAGTCAACACAGGCCAGGTCATCAGATTCAGGTTCAGTATGGTTTCAGCACCACAGCCAATGAGAATATCCCATAATTGCTCTGCCACATGTGCCAGTGACATCTCCTGGAATGTGCAAGAACCATCCCACGTCATATAGATGCACAATGACAAAAAAGTGATCTGTGCATGATTAATGCATACATCTCCACAAAAGTCCTCAGTGGGGAGGCACCCACAGTCAGCTATAATAAGCCATAATGTGTCAGCCTTCCACAGTGGAGTGTATCAGCCATGTTTATCGATAATCAGTCACTGGTGGAGAAATCCATGCTCCACTGAAACTCACAGCTCACAGTGACTCCCCAAGCACTTAACACAGTTAAGCCAAACTGGCTCCCAGCCCACAACAAAACAAATCTGACGCAGACAAAGTGTAGAGAAAGGCAAGCAAAGGCAGAATCATCAAGGGTCACATTCGCCCCTCCATCATATTGGAACTTAGTGGGTCTATGCTAATGGAGATAATGAAGAGGAGATCGAAGCACCAGTAGATGAATTTGGAGTTGAGAGATGATGATTCTAACTATGTAACAATCTATCATGACTGTCATAAAAGTCTTTGTCATACTGAAATTTGGAAAGAATGGTTCACATCAGTCATAAATTTCCTCACACATTTACACCAAGTACCTCCAACATCTCGATGAACTGCTTGAGACCATGACTGTTACAACTGTTTAGAAATATCTCTGACACTTCTTTCATAGATTTCAGTTTCATTTTCTGAAATTTAACTCTTTATCAGCTCAGACTCAGTCCCATACTAGTGAGACTGATTTTTATTTGATCATCTGTTTTTGCATTTAATAAACTGACAACTTTGTGTGCAGCGCCCTAGGTCAGAAAGTGAAAATTTGACATTTTCAGAGACTGTGGCACTATGTTTTAACATATAGATTAATTAGAGCATGACTGAAACCATTTACTGCTTATTCACTTTGAATGTGAAGGCAATTCATTTCAGATGTTTGTTACCCATAAGTTTAATTCAAATGTTATTACAAGTTCCATGAATATGGCATTCATCAGTTTAATTTGAATTATTAGAAGTTTGTAACAAGCAATCTTGACTAAAGACTAATGGATTTTTTGTTTCAGAAGCTCTTGAATTGAACCACATGATCCATCAGATCCATGCTCAGTCTCTGAAGAGCACCACCACCACTACCAGCATATTCCAACTACCACTAGATGGCATCCTAGCCACAGCACTTCATTCTTCATCCACCACATCATCTTGGCTCTTCAAACCATCCAGAATCTTGGACAATACGTCATCCACCCCACCAGCTGTGGCTGTTGTACCACCAATCATTGCAGATCTAGATATTCCAGTTAAGTCTGTCTCCACCATTTGCTGTTCAACATCAACACTTGTTCAGACACTGCCAAACATCTTGCTGAAAGAGAAACCAGATGGAATGATTCCAAACTCATCCAGTACTGCCCCAGAGAAAAGTCTCACTACAATAGCCAACAATGAGATTGTTACCGTGGATGGTATTGGTAAGCCTTTGTTCAGTCTGAGTTCTAATTATGCAGCTAAATATGGACCCTTTCAAATAAAAAAGTCATTATAAGTTGCATTTGACCTACTTTGTGCAGAAAAAAAGTCCTAGCATAATCAAATGTTTTATAGTTTCATTTTCTTAGAATGTAGCAGGTTTGTATATTGAATTTTATTGAAATCAAATCTTTTGGTTCCCCCCCCCCCCACCCCAATAACAGGCCTAGCCTGGTAAATGGGGAAGGGATGACCATGGTCCTCATGGTGGTGGAGTCAGCTAAAGAAGTATTGCATGCTCCCTGCATTCAGGGACTAAAAAAATAGCCTCCGTAACCTGCTCCCAATCTGACGTGATGCTGCATCTCAGCTTCTCCGCTCCAGCAGCTGCAAGGAACATCAGCTCAGTTCCAAGGGGGCAAAAGAAGAAGAAAAACAATTTTTATTCATTCATTTGAAGTTCTTTTGCTTTATGCATCTTTTCTCTCTCTCTCTCTCTCTCTCTCTCTCTCTCTCTCTCTCTCTCTCTCTCTCTCTCTCTCTCTCTCTCTCTCTCTCTCTCTCTCTCTCTCTCTCTCTCTCTCTCTCTCTCTCTCTCTCTCTCTCTCTCTCTCTCTCTCTCTCTCTCTCTCTCTCTCTCTCTCTCTCTCTCTCTCTCTCTCTCTCTCTCTCTCTCTCTCTCTCTCTCTCTCTCTCTCTCTCTCTCTCTCTCTCTCTCTCTCTCTCTCTCTCTCTCTCTCTCTCTCTCTCTCTCTCTCTCTCTCTCTCTCTCTCTCTCTCTCTCTCTCTCTCTCTCTCTCTCTTGATCTGCACATAATGCCATAAAGAATGGTGGGGCAGGAGCATATATTGAATATCCAAACAACACCATTGACAAGATTTCCATACCCACTGGTAAATACTGCAACAACTTTGATGCAGAAGTTAGGGCAATTATTGCTGCAGTTGAAAAACTATCAGACTCCAGAATTGATACATGTCCTGTAGTAATTCTCACAGATGCAAGATCAGTACTGGAGGCTCTTCAGTGCAACAAACTACCAGACCTTAAGGATGCCTTGTCAAAAATTGGCTTACAACATGGAGTCACTTTGCAATGGATTCACTCCCACTGTGGGATACCAGGCAATGAGAAAGCTGACCATCTGGTCAAAGAGGGCACTGAAATGGAGCAACCAGACATACCAGTCACCTATAATCAGAAGAAAAGCATGATAAAAACCTACAGGAAGCCACAAACACCACCACATGATGACTATCACATGCTAAACAGAAAGGAACAAGTCACCATCTTCCGTCTCCGAACAGGACACAGCCGACTCCGAAGTCATATGTATACAAAGTTTAAGGTTGGTACTACTAATCTATGTACATGTGCCCAGGTGCCCCAAACCGTGGAACATATCCTCCAGAACTGCATCAACTACGAGACACTGAGAAATAATTACTGGCCCAGTGAAACCACTAAAGAAGATAAGCTCTACGGTTCCATACATGAGTTACAAAAAACAGTGAAATTTATCCAAGAGACAGGACTGCAGATATAGACAGACAGTGCGCACGAAGAAGAAGAAGAAGACTGCCAAACATCTTGCTGAAAGAGAAACCAGATGGAATGATTCCAAACTCATCCAGTACTGCCCCAGAGAAAAGTCTCACTACAATAGCCAACAATGAGATTGTTACAGTGGATGGTATTGGTAAGCCTTTGTTCAGTCTGAGTTCTAATTATGCAGCTAAATATGGACCCTTTCAAATAAAAAAGTCAATATAAGTTTGTGCATAAAAAAAGTCCTAGCATAATCAAATGTTTTATAGTTTCATTTTCTTAGAATGTAGCAGGTTTGTATAGTGAATTTTATTGAAATCAAATCTTTTGGTCCCCCCCACCCCCACCCCAATAACAGGCCTAGCCTGGTAAATGGGGAAGGGATGACCATGGTCCTCATGGTGGTGGAGTCAGCTAAAGAAGTATTGCATGCTCCCTGCATTCAGGGACTAAAAAAATAACCTCCGTAACCTGCTCCCAATCTGACGTGATGCTGCATCTCAGCTTCTCCACTCCAGCAGCTGCAAGGAACATCAGCTCAGTTCCAAGGGGGCAAAAGAAGATGAAGAAGAAAAACAATTTTTATTCATTCATTTGAAGTTCTTTTTTTTATACATCTTCTCTCTCCCTCTCTTTCTCTCTCTCTCTCTCTCTCTCTCTCTCTCTCTTCCTTCTCTTTTCTTTCCCTTTTTTCTAAATGTTATTCTTTTTCCTTACTGTTTCTTTCAAATTTTTTCTAACATTTTAATTTCCTTGTCAGTCATCTCTTATTCTATATGTGTTTTGTATAGTTTATTTTTATTTTAGAAAATATATGAAATTTGGAGGAAGAATTTTTGTTTTTTGGTCACTGACTAATAAGTGGATTTTAACTCTTTCCCTGCTGATTGGCAAAATTTTACGATTTCCGATTTATCCGTTAAGTGCCTTTGGTAAAACACTTATTTCATGTCTAAAAAGATGGTGTAATTTTGTAATTGTACACGTTTTATTTGTGCATGCCCATTGACCTTTTATAGTTCTGTCTGAAGCGTGCCTAACAACTGAGTGAAAATGGGTCTTTCTTTGGAAAAATTTCAATATCTTGTGTTATTTCTGAGGCATACAGACAAGCCCTATGACCAGACCACTGTTCGTTAATGTGCCTCAAGTAGATTTTGACCTATAAAATGCTATAAAACAGACTGAAGAAGTAGTTAGAAGGTTATTTCAGACATTATTGTACTGAGTTTGCTACATACTATCACACAACGAGATCGGATAAGGCTACAGGTCAATCTAGACATTGCCGATGGTAGATCTAGACCTACCTGATAGTAAGTAGGACACAATTATCAGCTAAACTCATCACACTACTTCTTTTTTCCTAAAAAAAAACTCTTCATTCTTACATTTACAGCTATTTTGATGCATAATACATATACTTTTATCATGGAAATACTTTGTTATTTTAATTTTACAACTATACCCCCTTTACAGATCAAGACCCGTGCTTTTAATTTGGCACCCAACTAAATGTCCACTTTTCTTCCTGTGGCATGGAATACACAAATGTTGAAGGTGTAATTTTCACTATGCAAGTTGACCTAAGTCTGTCCTGGTCAATTAATGCTGAAGTCTAGCATTGGAATCAGTTACACTGCAGGAATCTTCTCTGGCTTGAAAATGGTTTCTCATCTGGAGCCTTGGTCATATGATGGTCTTATCACACAAATAAAGATGATAGAAAATGTATATATGCTGTGGCTGCAATTTTCAAGAGACTATCTGACTAATAAATTTCAAGGCTTCCATTTGATGCTGGTTGCTATATCATGCATTCGAATCCCTGTTGTCTGCTATACCTCGATATCCAAGACTTTTCTGTGGTATCTTAACATACATTTACAATCAGTGCATTGAACATTGTCATCTTCTTCAGGCTTTTAAAATTGCAAAAATATATCCCTTTTTCAAATCTGGTTAAGAGAAAAATCCCTCAACCTATAGACCAATTTCCATTCTATCAACTTTGTCAAAACACCTAGAAAAACACATACAAAAAAACAACCTTACAACACATGCAAGAAAATGATTTGATTGTTGACTGTCAATCAGGTTTTAGGTCTAGACACACAGCTCTCATAAAAATGACAGAATGTTGGTTATCTAACATAAATGATAATAAATAATGTGGTGCTGTCTTTGTTGACTTTAAAAAAGCATTTGACATGATTGATCATGTAATCCTAGTTAGAAAGGTTGAAACTTATAAATTGCACCTGAACTTATCAAAATTCACTACATTTTTTCTTTCCAACAGACAACAGGTAGTTTGCCTCAAAAACTCCAAGTCAGATTTATCTGTGGTTGATAATGGTGTTCTGCAAGGGTCTATTCTTGGTCCTCTGCTTTTTACCATCTACATCAATGATCTTCCACTTCATCTAAAAAAATTGGTCTTGTGATTTTTTTGCTAATGACTGCACAGTTTACACTAGTGACAGTGACTGTATTATCTTGAGTCAACTCTTCAATTTGAAATAAACAATCTTATTAACTGGAGTAACAACAACAGAATGCTCAAAACACCAGCAAAACAAAATTCACACTTGTTACAACAAGACAGAAGTGAAAAAAATTTACCAGCAACAACACTACAGCTCCACGCTGGAACTTCAAAGATAGAGAACATACAACTCTGGATCTCACAAATGACCACAACCTCAACTGGTATCATCATGTAGACAATCTAACCAAACTCATCGCACGAAAAGTTTACCAATTTGCCAAAATTATACACTTTCTTGACACAGATTTCTTCTAAGAAATCCACAAATCTTTCTAAAATATGAAAACCCAGGTCAGATTCTCTTCTCTCTTGTCCCGTCAGTGCCAAAAACACATGGGGCTGCTGGTAGCAAAAGATTAATAATTTAGTAGGTCCTTCGCTATCTTCTCGGCTGTCTCCCATGTCTGGGCTTTGTTTGCCAGAATCCTGTCTGTTGTACGCCTCCATGTCTCCTCCAGCATTCTGTCTGCTGTATGCCTCCATGTCTCCTTCAGCATTCTGTCTGCTGTATGCCTCCATGTCTCCTCCAGCATTCTGTCTGCTGTATGCCTCCATGTCTCCTCCAGGACAGATTACTGTGGGTAATGTCATTACAAAGTGAAGAGTTTTGTCTTATCACCATGACTGCCACAGATTTTTTTACATTTAGTGCAGACTTAAGTTGTGAGCTATATTTCTTTTCATTTGTCACAGAGTTTATATCCCAGTTGTTCTCATATCAAATCTGTAGAAGCAGAAAGACAAGATACCAGCAGCGGCCTGCGACACAGATGTGCTAAGCTAATTTACCATGTTATTTAAAGAAAGTGCAAACACTGTGTTTTGATTTAAGGCCTTTGTAATGTTTTTTATTTTACTGTTTATGTGAGAGAGAGAGAGAGAGAGAGAGAGAGAGAGAGAGAGAGAGAGAGAGAAAGAGAGAGAGAGAGAGAGAGAGAGAGAGAGAGAGAAAGAGAGAGAGTATATGAATGTATTTGGATGCCTGCAGCATTTAGAAGGACTTGGAGTCATTTCACCATAAACTGACTTCTTTTTTTTTTTTTAGAAATGAACTGAAAGCTTTCAAAACCTGAGGAGACATGAGTTTTACTTGAGAGAAGTTAGTGTTTTTTTATATAAATAGATTTGGAAAGTGCAGTTATGTGGTCTTCACATTCACACTGGGTGGATCTCTGCCAGCCAGATGTGCCTTTTATATGTATTTATTTGTTGTTGTGCTTGACAAAGGTGTTTTGCTGAAATATTGGGTTGCTGCTTTTTACTACTGTTTGGTTTATGACTTCCATTTTGTCTCCTACTGTAGTCTCCCCTGAATTTCTTCTTTACATGTACTTATGAAACTGAACCATGTGCCACTGTAAACATTTTCTCTCTGGTGCTAGTTTTACTACAGCCATTATAACAGTTTTTCTTTATGTTCTTTCTTCTACTTTGCTGAATTAAGAGGATTCTGAAAATATACCAACAAAAGATATGTTTCATAAGTAAAACATAAAATTAAATTCTGAAAATATACCAACAAAAGATATGTTTCATAAGTAAAACATAAAATTAAATTCTGAAAATATACCAACAAAAGATATGTTTCATAAGTAAAACATAAAATTAAATTCTGAAAATATACCAGCAAAAGATATGTTTCATAAGTAAAACATAAAATGAACTAACTAGTTTCATAAGAATAGATACTTTATTTTCAGAGAGAAGACAGATAAATATGTAGCACACTACTCTCAGGCCTTGCCTTCATCCTGCTGGGGTGGCTCTGGTCTCCTCATCGCATTTCTCTCTCAGGCAAGCTGCCACTAGTGAAACTCCCCATCTTTACCATTAATTTCCTTTTCAGTTCTTTTTTTTTTTAAAGATAAAAAAATGATAATTAGCTTCCTTATTGCTTGACACTGCAGTCCAGTGTTTGAATAACAGCCATTCACTTACTATTTTGTCTCTCTCATATTTTCTTTATCATCATTTTTTTAGTTGTTTTTTTTTTACATGTTACTTGTGGTGTCTGATTGTATTCCATTACTGACCACACATAGCTCATGTAGAGCTGTTTTAGTATGATTGTGTCTGCTCCTCATGAAGTCTTTTAGTTTTAATGTGTTACCAGCTTTTTTCTTTAATTTTTGGATGTGCCTTTTGAACAAGAGTTGTCTGTCCATTGTTACTCCCAAGTACATTGGATTATCTTCTTTTTGTTTGTTGTTTCCCTTGATTTCTAGTATTCACTTTTTGTATGTTGTTTCCATTGATTTCTAGTATTAACTTTTTGTTTGTTGTTTCCCTTGATTTCTAGTATTCACTTTTTGTATGTTGTTTCCATTGATTTCTAGTATTAACTTTTTGTTTGTTGTTTCCCTTGATTTCTAGTATTCACTTTTTGTATGTTGTTTCCATTGATTTCTAGTATTAACTTTTTGTAAGTTGTTTCCATTGATTTCTAGTATTAAATTTTTGTATGTTGTTTCCATTGATTTCAAGTATTATCTTTTTGTTTGTTGTTTCCATTGATTTCTAGTATTAACTTTTTGTATGTTGTTTCCATTGATTTCTAGTATTAACTTTTTGTTTGGCCACTTTGTGGCTTTTTGGTAAAGGTGGTGTTTTATTGTAGTTCATAAATAAATCATAAATAACGCAGAACTGCTGTCATCATTCTCTACACTCTGATGGACGTAGTGAAGAGAAGTAACAAATTATCCTTCCAAAGTGAAAAGTGACCTCTACCTATCTGTTATTTATTTGTTTGTTTGTTTGTTCTTGAACAGAAATGCCAGGTTTATGAAACATAAAGTTCCCCAATGATATCACCAAAGCTGCCATATAATCACTAAAATTAGCATACAGTTTCACCTAAAGGAAGAGGAAGAGAAAACAAGCAAAGATTTAATGTAGCACATCAATCTCCAGGTTAGGACCACGGCCACATGCCTAGATAACGCTAGCACCTTCCTGAGAAAGTAAAAACTATTATGTCCTACAGCACTTTTTAAAATCCAAAAAAGGAGTTAATAATGATATATAAAACTACTGTAAGACCAGTGTTAGAAATGGAAATGACATCAGACTCCTCTCAGGTAGAACTGTGCAACCAACATGACTGAGTTCAAGTATGGAACATAAAGCAGTGTCCAGCCTAAGTTCAAATACAGACCATAAACCAGTAGCCAGCCTAAGCTCAAGTACAGAACATAAAGCAGTAGCCAGCCTAAGTTCAAGTACAGAATAAAGCAGTAGCCAGCCTAAGTTCAAGTATGGAACATAAAGCAGTAGCCAGCCTAAGTTCAAGTATGGAACATAAAGCAGTAGCCAGCCTAAGTTCAAGTATGGAACATAAAGCAGTAGCCAGCCTAAGTTCAAGTATGAAACATAAAGCAGTAGCCAGCCTAAGTTCAAGTATGAAACATAAAGCAGTAGCCAGTCTAAATTCAAGTAGTGATCATAAATCAGTAGCCTGCCTAAGTTCAAGTATGAAACATAAAGCAGTAGCCAGCCTGAGTTCAAGTATGAAACATAAAGCAGTAGCCAGGCTAAGTTCAAGTATGGAACATAAAGCAGTAGCCAGCCTGAGTTCAAGTATGAAACATAAAGCAGTAGCCAGTCTAAATTCAAGTATGAAACATAAAGCAGTAGCCAGCCTAAGTTCAAGTATGGAACATAAAGCAGTAGCCAGCCTAAGTTCAAGTATGAAACATAAAGCAGTAGCCAGCCTAAGTTCAAGTATGAAACATAAAGCAGTAGCCAGTCTAAATTCAAGTATTGAACATAAATCAGTAGCCTGCCTAAGTTCAAGTATGGAACATAAAGCAGTAGCCAGCCTGAGTTCAAGTATGAAACATAAAGCAGTAGCCAGTCTAAATTCAAGTAGTGATCATAAATCAGTAGCCTGCCTAAGTTCAAGTATGGAACATAAAGCAGTAGACATCCTGAGATCAAGTATGGAACAAAAAAAACAGTAGACATACTGAGTTCAAGTATGAAACATAAAGCAGTACCCAGCCTAAGTTCAAGTATGGAACATAAAGCAGTAAACAGCCTAAGTTCAAGTATAGAACATAAAGCAGTAGACATCCTGAGATCAAGTATGGAACAAAAAAAACAGTAGACATACTGAGTTCAAGTATGAAACATAAAGCAGTACCCAGCCTAAGTTCAAGTATGTAACATAAAGCATTGCCATCCAAAGTTCAAGTACAGAACATAAAGCAGTAGACAGAATGAGTTCAAGTAAGGACAATAAAGCAGTAGCCAGCCTAACTTCAAGTATGAAACATAAAGCAGTAGCCAGGCTAAGTTCAAGTACAGAACATAAAGCAGTAGCCAGGCTAAGTTCAAGTACAGAACATAAAGCAGTAGCCAGGCTGAGTTCAAGTACAGAACATAAAGCAGTAGCCAGGCTAAGTTCAAGTACAGAACATAAAGCAGTAGCCAGGCTAAGTTCAAGTACAGAACATAAAGCAGTAGCCAGCCTAAGTTCAAGTATGAGTATGAAACATAAAGCAGTAGCTAGCGTGAGTTCAAGTATGGAACATAAAGCAGTAGCTAGCCTGAGTTCAAGTATGGGACATAAAGCAGTAGCTAGCCTGAGTTCAAGTACAGACTATAAAGCAGTAGCCAGCCTGAGTTCAAGTTCTTACCATAAAGCAGTAGCCAGTATGAGTTGAAATATAGAACAAAAAGCAGTAGCCAGCCTGAATTCAAGTTCTTACAATAAGACAGTAGCCAGCCTGAGTTCATGTACATACCATAAAGCAATAGCCAGCCTGAGTTCAGGTACAGACAATAAAGTAGTAGCCAGCCTGAATTCAAGTACAGAACAGAAATCAGTAGCCAGCCTAAGTTCAAGTATAGAACATAAAGCAGTAGCCAGCCTGAGTTCAAGTAAAGACAATAAAGCAGTAGCCAGCCTGAGTTCAAGTACAGAACATAAAGCAGTAGACAGCCTAAGTTCAAGTGTGGAACATAAAGCAGTGGCTAGCCTGAGTTCAAGTATGGAACATAAAGCAATAGACAGCCTAAGTTCAAGTACAGAACATAAAGCAGTAGCCAGCCTAAGTTCAAGTATAGAACATAAAGCAGTAGACAGCCTGAGTTCAAGTACAGAAAATAAAGCAGTAGCCAGCCTAAGTTCAAATATAGAAAATAAAGCAGTAGCCAGCCTAAGTTCAAATATAGAAAATAAAGCAGTAGCCAGGCTAAGTTCAAGTAAAGACCATTAAAAAGTTTAAGTATGAAACAAAGCAGTAGCCAGCCTAAGTTCAATTTTGGAACATAAAACAGTAGCTAGTCCGGGGTTCAATTACAAACCATAAAGCTGAATCCAGACTTAGTTCAAGTATGGAAAATAAACAGTAGCCAGTCTGAGCTCAAGTACAGATCATAAAGCAGTAGCCAGCCTAAGTTCAAGTACAGAATATAAAGCAGTGGCCAGCCTGATTTCAAGGATTCAACATAAAGCAGTAGCCAGCCTAAGTTCATGTATGGAACATAAAGCAGTAGCCAGCCTAAGTTGAAGTATAGAACATAAAGTAGTAGTAGAAGTCATCAGAGCACACAGGAAAAGCCATAACACAACTCACAAGAAGCGAAAAATGAAACAATAAAACTAAGCAACTCAAGGAAGAGAATGTGAAAGAAGAGTATGAGAAGAAAATAAGAGAATTGTTCATAAACTTACCAACAGAAACAACATTTTTAAAAAGTGAAAAAGTAATAGGCTTTATTAAAAATCAGCATTTCACAAGCAGCAAAGGAAACATGTAGTACTATGAAAAAATGTAGACAAATGAAAATAACAACAAGGTGGAATGATGAAGTCAAAGAGGCTGTAAAATAAAAAAAATATATATATAATGAATGGACGAGAAGTAATCAGGAGCAAGATTACAGTAAATATCGAAATGCAAGAAGATGTTCTAAATGTGTAATAAAATAAGCAAAGGTAAAATGATGGCACAAAGAAGCTACAAAATCTTGTATAAAAGATCAGTGCAGAGTGAGCAGAGCGCTTCAACCCAACAGATTATGAATGATGTTAATGGTCATCCAGTATGTGAAACAGAGATCCAATATGTGAAACAGAGATCCAGTATGTGAAACAGAGAGGATACTACAGAGATGGAGCCGGTACTTGACAGGTTACTCAATATACCATCTGAGGCATGCCAAACACATCATAACAACACAGCTGGCCTCATAGAGCTGGAACCAGACATACTACACACTGAAATCAGACAAGCCATCAGAAAGGCTCCAATGACCAGTCTCAGGATGTGATGGAATATCACATGTGTAAAATAGGTTGGAATAGCTTGGCTTCACAGACTCTGTAACTTAGTATGGAAAAAACAAGAAACACTATAGGACTGGAGAAATGCTGTACATATTCCAATATGGAAAATAAACAGTAGCCAGCCTAAGTTCAAGTATGGAACTAAAGCAGTAGCCAGCCTGAGTTCATGTACATACCATAAAGCAATAGCCAGCCTGAGTTCAAATATGGAACATAAAGCAATAGCCAGCCTGAGTTCAAGTACAGACAACAAAGCAGTAGCCAGACTAAGTTCAAGTACAGAATATAAAGCAGTGGCCAGCCTAAGTTCAAATATAGAAAATAAAGCAGTAGCCAGGCTAAGTTCAAGTAAAGACCATTAAAAAGTTTAAGTATGAAACAAAGCAGTAGCCAGCCTAAGTTCAATTTTGGAACATAAAACAGTAGCTAGTCCGGGGTTCAATTACAAACCATAAAGCTGAATCCAGACTTAGTTCAAGTATGGAAAATAAACAGTAGCCAGTCTGAGCTCAAGTACAGATCATAAAGCAGTAGCCAGCCTAAGTTCAAGTACAGAATATAAAGCAGTGGCCAGCCTGATTTCAAGGATTCAACATAAAGCAGTAGCCAGCCTAAGTTCATGTATGGAACATAAAGCAGTAGCCAGCCTAAGTTGAAGTATAGAACATAAAGTAGTAGTAGAAGTCATCAGAGCACACAGGAAAAGCCATAACACAACTCACAAGAAGCGAAAAATGAAACAATAAAACTAAGCAACTCAAGGAAGAGAATGTGAAAGAAGAGTATGAGAAGAAAATAAGAGAATTGTTCATAAACTTACCAACAGAAACAACATTTTTAAAAAGTGAAAAAGTAATAGGCTTTATTAAAAATCAGCATTTCACAAGCAGCAAAGGAAACATGTAGTACTATGAAAAAATGTAGACAAATGAAAATAACAACAAGGTGGAATGATGAAGTCAAAGAGGCTGTAAAATAAAAAAAATATATATAATGAATGGACGAGAAGTAATCAGGAGCAAGATTACAGTAAATATCGAAATGCAAGAAGATGTTCTAAATGTGTAATAAAATAAGCAAAGGTAAAATGATGGCACAAAGAAGCTACAAAATCTTGTATAAAAGATCAGTGCAGAGTGAGCAGAGCGCTTCAACCCAACAGATTATGAATGATGTTAATGGTCATCCAGTATGTGAAACAGAGATCCAATATGTGAAACAGAGATCCAGTATGTGAAACAGAGAGGATACTACAGAGATGGAGCCGGTACTTGACAGGTTACTCAATATACCATCTGAGGCATGCCAAACACATCATAACAACACAGCTGGCCTCATAGAGCTGGAACCAGACATACTACACACTGAAATCAGACAAGCCATCAGAAAGGCTCCAATGACCAGTCTCAGGATGTGATGGAATATCACATGTGTAAAATAGGTTGGAATAGCTTGGCTTCACAGACTCTAACTTAGTATGGAAAAAACAAGAAACACCATAGGACTGGAGAAATGCTGTACATATTCCAATATTGAAGAAAAAAAGGCAGTAAAAGGGACTGCAACCAATATAGAGGCATCTCCTACAAAGCCATACTGGAAAAATGTTATGCAAAATCTTAGAGAACAGACAGCAACCAGTGACTGAACCACAATTAAATGACTCAGATTTAGAAAAAAATATCTGCAGGGTGTATGAGGAGGGAGAGAGTGAGGAGATGAGACCAGCAGCTCTCTATATCTTAGGAATGTGGAGAACAGCAAAGGAAGATGAAAACAGCTGAGAGTGTTTTGAGAGCAGAATTTTAAGAACAATCTTTGGTCTTGTCAGCAAGAACAACAGTGGAGTCTGGAGTATCAGAACCAAAAAGAATGTAGTTTGTATAAGGAACTGCTAACACTATAACAGGTTTCTGATGAATGGACTGCTAGTTTCAGTATTCTCAGAGCTGTTTAATCCTGTTTAGTTTTAACTGCTGTAGTTTCAGACAAAATATTTCATACATAGAATTGTACATGATGATAATTTTGTTGATGAGGTTGAAAGACTCGCCGAAGACAGGAAAAATTGCCGACCCACCTCACGAGCCCTATGAGACATTTAACAGCACGGGAAGGATATAAGATATAAGAGATATTTTGGCATTTCAATGTGTAAAATGCTTTTGTGTTGCTTCTCATTTTTTGCCCTCATACTGAATATCTGTAAGTCAAGATATATATATATATTTTTTTTTGTTTGTATTTTCACTCAGGAAAAACTACAGATAATCAAATACATTTTGGGACTTGCAACTTCCACTGAAGCTATCTACAGACATAATCTTCCTCTCAGAATTCATCACAGCCAGATAAAATGTGTTTCAAAGACTGAAAAGTAAATATTATAACAAACTATGCTAAGAACTAAATTGGTGTGGCAGATCACAGAAGATGCTTCAAAAACATGTTTTAATCTATGGTGAGTGAGTATTATAATTTGGCTGTGTGGACAAAATTAGAGGATATAGGAATATCTACTTATATAAAGTTATTGTCTCTAAACCTTTCATATAAATTTCAATCCTCTAAACTCTGCATATACTCGTATGCAGGAAACTCTCTGCTGTAGAGAGTGGAACAACAACACAATTCCTTCAGATCATCAGAGGAAGTACCCCCCCTCAGACAAGTGTTTCGGCCCTATTAAACTTCTGACACTCTAAAGGGGGTGGACCCCTCTGGGTCATGACTCCCAGAGGTCTTGTGAGTTGTTGCTTTTTTGTCCCGGGATTGAGTTGGCACTGCACTTTTGACGTGTGTCTTTAGCGATTTAGCCATGGAGGACTGGTATTGGCAGCGACAAGCGAAATTATTTATGTTCTCAGTAACGAATTCAAGAACAACACATGGATAAGGCAGATGAGCAAACAACAACCTGTCTCATGGGTGATCAAGAAAAGGAGATGGACATATGTAGGTCATGTGATGAAAAGAAATAGAATTCCAAAACAAGCTATCAAGTGGTACACAACAGGCCAAAGAAAAAGAGGTTGACCACATGAAACTCTAAAGAAGACGTTACGAGAAGCCAATTTAGTAGGCATAAAATCCCTTGATTAGGTTGAAAAGCTCACCGTAAACAGGAAAACTTGGCAAATTACCACACAAGCCCTTTGTGACGCTTAACGGCTCAGGAAGTTATGTAAGATGTAAGAAACTGTTTTTTTTTAAAAATCTTTATTTCTAACAAAATTGTAACATGTCACTTAAACATCTTTAAATGAAGTTGTACATAAATATACATGCATGATAACATGTTAAAAGGGTACTTGAACTAAACATATGAAGTTGTAATGAGATACAATTTTGATGGGAGAATATGGGAAACATACACACACACAGATTACATCATTGTTTCAAATATTGGTTGGATTTCAGTGATATTGTGAAGGTAGGTGTGCCTGATGGCTATCACCACTCCCATGAGTAAATAAAAGAAGAATAGTCACATGAATAAGGGACTGGAAAATAATCTGATGAAGGTGAAATCAAAGATAAAATACTCTGCCAGTTTAACCCATTACTGGGGGATGCTGGAGCCGCATGGGTTAAACTCGCTGTTTAGCTACACGTAACATTCTCTTCAATCATTATAGTACCTCTCCACTAAGTCCACCCCTTCTTACTTTTCAAACTTCCTCAGCATCACTCTGCAACCCCTCTTCCCTAATCATCTGTTTCAACTTTTCCTAGCTAGGTCAATATTATATCAGTCTCTCTCCCCTCCCCGGTTCGCTATCCACCACCCCCAGTTACAACCCACCGACCACATGTCACAGGTCTCTAAACAATTTCTAAATCCATTCCTGACACACACCACCAGACAAGTCACACCTTACAATTTACAGCTAAGTACTCTTTTAAAAAAATTTTAAAAAAAAATAA